>APFE030443805.1:188084-214103 GCA_000404065.3 Pinus taeda | reverse complement strand
CAAAACACATTTTGCAGTACTTGCAGGGGACAGTGGATTATGGTCTGGACTACAGGCAGGGGGATGGAGTGAGATTGGTAGGTTATACTGATTCTGATTGGGCAGGTTGTGCTTCTGATAGGAAGAGCACTTGAGGGTGTTGTTTTGGGTTGGGTTCGGCAGTAGTGTCATGGTTCAGCCGGAAGCAGCAGTCAGTAGCATTGAGTTCAGTGGAAGCAGAGTATATGGTGGCCAGTCTAGCTAGTTGTGAGGCCATCTGGCTTCGCAAGATGTTGTTTGGCTTATTTGGTCAGCCGTTGAGACTTTCAGTGATTTGCTGTGATAATCAGAGTTGCATTAAACTTACGGAGAATCCCGTATTTCATGACAGGTCAAAGCATATCGGGATCAAATATCATTTCATCAGAGACTATGTTCAGAAGGAAGCTGTGAAGCTTGAGTATATTTCCACTGATGAGCAGGTTGCAGATATTCTTACCAAAGCCTTACCACGGGCAAGCATGTTTACTTCAGAGACAAGATGGGTGTGGTGAGGAACACCTTCCTCGGTAAGAGGGAGTGTTGAAATTTGGTACCGGAGGACAGGTGGTTCCCTTAGGCTTTGATCTTTGGCCTAGGGAAAAGTGTCCAAAAGATTTTAATTTTTCTCCTAAAGTGACTTTATAATTTTTATAAAGTTAAATCTAATTTAAAAGTGACTTTAAGTGATAAAGTTATTAAAGTCTAATTTTAAAGTGACTTTAATAAAGTCAATGTAAAATTAGAAAGGAAAAGTGACTTTGGAAATAAATGCCTAAGTGGGTCTTTATTAAAGTGGGGTGATATAAAATAGAAAGTGAGATTTAAATGAGCATTTAATATCAGCCCTAGATCTCAATCTATTTCAGACATTGGATTTATGGATCACCCAAAAGTCACTTAGGGTTAGATTAATGGAGGAAAAGGAGGAAAAGGTCATTCATTTTTTCATGAGCAGATTGAGAGAGAGAGAGCAAGAGAGCAAGGGAGATTTCTGAGCAGGAGGAGAAGGAGGCAGCAGCTTGGCACACATTCCAAGGCCGTTTACAATAGTTTGGAGCAGGACCGTACAACAGATTTCTTGCACAGAAATCGAGGACTGCACAACAAATTTTATGCACAGAAATCGAGGGTCGTACAACAGATTTCTTGCACAGAAATCGAGGATCGTACAACAAATTTTCTGCACAGAAATCGAGGGCTGTACAACAGATTTCCTGCACAGAAATTGAGGGCAGTACAACTGATATTCTGCACAGAAATCGAGGTCCGTATAGTAGTCCGTACAACAGTCGTACAATAGTTTTACAATAGTTTTCTAGTTGGTTGTGTGGCACGAAAATCGAGATAAGTTGTAAAATTTGCTTGTTGATTTTTGCTGAATATTTCTCACTATAAAAGACATTTTTTTTCAGAAATAAGAAATAGCTCTCGAACTGGTTTTCCCCAAGAGTTGTAGGGGGGTTTTCCAGGGTCACGTTGACCAAAAATCAATGTGTTCAAATGTGTTAAATGGCTATTTGTACCTGCTGATTTTTATTTATGCATTTTCCAACATTCTGTAAAATTTCCAGAATTAGTGTTTTTAGCGAAATTTATTTTTTTCCAGTGTTGAATGTATGGATATGGGAATGAGCATTTAACTATATGGGAGAAAAAAGGTGAAACTGAAAACCGGGGTGGGAAATGATAAATTTTTACAATTTGAAGATGAGGAGGCCATGAATTTTGTCCTTGACCAACAATTCTCAGTGATTTCTTTTCTCACTCTTGCTTGGGCTTTGTCTTCACCTCAGCTCCGATCTCTACTTGAATTGTTCATGAGGCACAATACTTGCTAAGGTTTTGCAAATGGGGTAGCAAGCTAAGTGGGCTTGATTGTGGAAAAACTCCACAGTTAAGCGCGCTTGAGCCATAGGAGTTCTGGGATGGGTGACCTCCTGGGAAGTCCTGGTTACCGGGTGCAAGCCCCGGAAGTGATGATTGATGCTATGTGATTCGTTCCACATTTCACTAGTTTCAATCCCACTTCTTCACCCCTGTGAGCATCACCCGATGCAATGAGTGCTAAGTGAACTATTCAAAAATCATGAGAAATTAGTCAGTTACGACTACCTCTCATGGAAATGGTCATACGTTTGAATGACTTACTTAACGCAGTTGAATCCCAAAATGATATCTAATATAATGCACTGCGTAATCCCCCATTCTTAAATTCAAAAAGAGTCAAGGGATCTCTACTTGAATGGTTCATGAGGCACAATACTTGCTAAGGTTTTGCAAATGGGGTAGCAAGCTAAGTGGGCTTGATTGTGAAAAACTCCACAGTTAAGCGCGCTTGAGCCAGAGGAGTTCTGGGATGGGTGACCTCCTGGGAAGTCCTGGTTACCGGGTGCAAGCCCCGGAAGTGATGATTGATGCTATGTGATTCGTTCTCCACATTTCACTAGTTTCAATCCCACTTCTTCACACCTGTGAGCATCACCCGATGCAATGAGTGCTAAGTGAATTATTCAAAAATCATGAGAAATTAGTCAGTTAAGACTACATCTCATGGAAATGGTCATACGTGAATGACTTACTTAACGCAGTTGAATCCCAAAATGATATCTAATATAATGCACCGCGTAAACCCCATACTTAAATTCAGAAAAGAGTCAAGGGATCTCTACTTGAATGGTTCATGAGGCACAATACTTGCTAAGGTTTTGCAAATGGGGTAGCAAGCTAAGTGGGCTTGATTGTGGGAAAAACTCCACAGTTAAGCGCGCTTGAGCCAGAGGAGTTCTGGGATGGGTGACCTCCTGGGAAGTCCTGGTTACCGGGTGCAAGCCCCGGAAGTGATGATTGATGCTATGTGATTCGTTCTCCACATTTCACTAGTTTCAATCCCACTTCTTCACCCCTGTGAGCATCACCCGATGAAATGAGTGCTAAGTGAACTATTAAAAAATCATGAGAAATTAGTCAGTTACGACTACCTCTCATGGAAATGGTCATACGTGAATGACTTACTTAACGCAGTTGAATCCCAAAATGATATCTAATTAAATTACATATTAGCAATCACATTAACTTTGACAGTAAATGTAGATAGAACATAAACAATAAGCAGAAGACAAGGCAAGACAAGAGGACACAATATTTGGCGGATGCCAGGGAAAAACCCTTTGATCAAATCTTCTTATTATTCTTCAAAAGTTTAGCAGAGAGAGTACAATATGCAAAAATTATGGAGCACAAAAACTCAACAATTAACAACCATGATATAAATCTTATTAATAATTGAATGATGCATTACAG
This sequence comes from Pinus taeda, assembly GCA_000404065.3. Lineage (NCBI taxonomy): Eukaryota > Viridiplantae > Streptophyta > Pinopsida > Pinales > Pinaceae > Pinus > Pinus taeda. Next base: position 210,782 of record APFE030443805.1, on the reverse strand, counting down.
AATGAGAGGCCCTGGCTTAAATACAACCTTGGTGCCTCTTGGTGAATGGGCATGACCTTTGATCATCCCCTTTGCCTGTTAACTAATAAAAATAACTAATTTTTGTATAGCATTGCCTTCCTCCCAAAAAATGCTTTGTCCTCAAAGCCTACGTCATGGTGGATGTTATTGACGAAATGCTTCAATCTCCCAAGAAGCTTCTTCTTTTGGTAAGTCCTTCCACTTGATTAGGTATTCCTTGATTACACGAGATTGAAGCTTCTTTTCCTTGGTGGATATGATACGTTCTATCTCTAAAATGACCCTTCCTTTTGTGAAAATTCCAAGAGGAACCCTTACTGCAGCAAACTGATGTTACTTCTCCTAATCCATACAAGTTATTTATTGTGTGCTACGACAAATATCGGAGTAATACTACTGTAGCCTTCACTTAATTAATTTATATGTGGATACAACATACTGAGCAAGAAATAAAATACAACATAATAGACACTGTTATTTTTGGACAAATGTCCCCGAAAAAACCCAATGTGGGAAAACTGATGCAACAGTTTTGAGGGTTTATTATTATTAAGCAGTAGCAAATTTTGAATACATTTTTGAATACCTCTCAGGGTATTCAGTTACAGAGAGAGAATACTGGCAAAAAGAATTGAGAGATTATCTCACACTATCACTGGAAATCCTCGCTGATCTAGCCCCAGAATGTTTGCCCCCGGATTTTCTTGCTGACTCTGCGCTGCCTCTATGCAATATCTGCGTCAGCCTAGCGTCAAGCTCTTTGGGGACAGTGTCAATCCTCTGGTTGGTTGATTTGCTGCCAAGGAGATTCGATTTCTGCCTCCCAGTCTCACACCTCGCCTCCTGACTTTTGAAACTCGAATTCCCTCTACAAATTTCAGACTCACTCTTGGCTTCTGCGTTGCCTCTGCGTCAACCCCTTTGGCTCAATGCTGCCACTGTTGGATTATTCTCTACTAATGATTCTCTGGCTGAGAAAATCTCTCTCTCTTCGGATGCTATCCCTACCCCTCAACTGCAAGAAATATCCTCGATCATAAATTCCTCCTGAGAACTTCACACTTCAGAAATTCGATCTCTTGATCTCTTGGTGTGTTTTTCAAATGACCCTTAAGCCCCTTTTTATATCTTCCTGTTGGACAACCAACAACCTAGATTAACTCCTAATTAAAGGCTGAGATTGTTTTGACTTGATCTTCGTCTTTTTCTAGAAGTTACACCCACAATTAGATTAATACCCATTAATATTTTAATTTTCCTAAGTTTAGACTTAGGAACTCCATTAAAAATATTAATTATTTTAATAAAATTGTCTTTGGGTGGAATTTTCCACAACGCTTTTTAATTTCTTTGGAATATATGTGCCCAAACCTCCCTACAAAATTTGAGGCCTAGAGCTCCGATGCTACACAAAATCAACACTCCCTCTTAGCGAGGAATGTGCTCTAGCAATATACTGCTACTACATACTGCTCTGACTCTGAAGCATCGTCCTCTGCGCTGCTGATGTATGACATGTTGTCCACCAACTACTGCGCTGCAGCTACAACTGTACTACTGCCTTTGACATTGCCACTGCCAATGCTATATCTGTACTACAACTCCTTTCAAATGTTGCATCTACTATGCTGCTAGCATTGCCACTTCTAACACTGCATCCATACTGCACCTCAATCGCTGAGAGAAGCAACTGAAAAACATCCAAAATTACTAAACTAATAGTGTTCAGTATGATACCACGTGAATGCTAAACCCTGACTGTTGCTAGTCTCTGTGCTGAACTTTTGAATTTACTGCGCTGCTGCTGACCTCTGCTTTGTGCCATCTGCACTGCTATCAACTCTGCTTTGCACTGCTCAGACTCTTGCGCCCCTAGCCACTGCAATTGTCTCTTTGACACTCCTCGGCACCATTCGACACTAGTCCATCTTGCTACTGCAAAACTGGGCTCCCGTAGCAAGGTATTGAACCAAGAGGTGGACTCCTCAAGGATCTTACCCATTTGTAGCTCTATTGAAATACAGTTCTAAATCAGCCCACCTCCCTCCTGGAGGTATCTCGGCTGTCATGGAAAACTCCTCTTCCTTGATCTTCGCGGGCGCAGCCTTCGGTTCGTGTTTCTCATCCTTGCCCTTCTTCCTGAGAGGACACTGAGATGCATAGTGGCCCATCTCACCACATCTGAAACACTTCTCCTTCGAGACGTCCTTACATCTCCGCTACTCCTGCTGTCCCTTCGATGCAAGGGCTGCATTATCCTCCTCCTTGGGCTTTGACCCACTGTTGTGCTGCTTCCATCAAGTTTGACCTTGACCAGGTCTCTCCTTAGCTCCTCTTGTTTTAGAGCTGCCCACATCTCATCCCAATTAGGTAATGCTGCTCTGCCCAGGATACTCTGGACAAAGACTTGCCACTCATCTGAGACAGAATTGAGGGCTAGTCTAACCAACTTTGAATCCTGATGTGTATGCCCTGCAGTAGACAACTCATCACGTGTTTCCTTTAGCTTCGTGAGGAATGGATCCACATGCTCTCCCTTCTGCATCTAAGCAAATCTCAGCTTCTTCTCTAAGTACATCTTCCGCTGCTCGGAAGATCCCTGATATAATGTGGCCAAAGCATCCCACATCTCCTTAGCAGTCCCTCTGCTAGTGACATGACACAATGTGATCCTTTACTCCATCCAAGATCATCCTCTTGGCCTTTGCCATCTCAGCGCTATACTTCTTCAATGCATTTGCATCTGCAGGTTCAGCGACCACATTGTCGACGTATGTCTTGAGGGCATGCTCATCTAGAAGGAAAGACATTCTAGCCTTCCATATGACGTAGTTGGATGCTTCGTCCAACCTGTCCTGATCCCTCAAGCCACTGGTTGCCATATCTGCCAAAAATGTCGAAAATCCCCTCTCTGCTTCTCACTAATGCTGCTCATCCATGAGAAAACGGACTTCTCAGCGGGACGTCTGTTGAGGAAAAGTTCCCTCAAGGTGCTTCTCTTCCTTCTTCTGACTTTTTTCAACCCAACAAACGACCTGCTGAAAATCTGCATCCCACTAGCTCTCTCACGTTGAGGCTTTAGCACTGCTCCCTCTGCCCCTGCAAAAATTCAAACTGGAAGTCCTTTTCTCCGTCGACTCACTCGGAGAGAGACTGCCTCGAAAGTCTGCACTTTCGGCTTGGAACTGCGTCAACGCCCTAGGGGTTTCGAACTGCGGCCTCCTGCAACTTTTTTGAGCTCCTTTCTTCTGCTCAACGCTGGATCTATTGGCTCTACTCTTCTTGCTTCACCTGCAGCTCTGATACCATGTGAAAATTCCACAAGAGGAAACCCTACTGTAGCAAACTGATGTTACTTCTCCTACTTGTTAATCCATACAAGTTATTTACTGTGTTATGGCAAATATCGAAGTAAATACTAAATACTACTGCAGCCTTCACTTAATTAATTTATATGAGGAAACAAGATACCGAGCAAGAAAGAAAATACAACACAATAGACACCATTATTTTTGGACAAATATCCCCGGAAAAAACCAATGCGGGAAAACCGGTGTAGCAGTTTTGAGGGTTTATTATTATTAAGCAGTAGCAAATTCTGAATACATCTTTGATTACCTCTCAGGTTATTCAGTTACAGAGAGAGAATACTGGCAAAAAGAACTGTGAGATTACCTCACACTATCACTGTAAATCTTCACTGATCCAGTCCCAAAATGATTTCCCCCTGCTTTTCTCGCTAACTTTGTGGTGCCTCTGCGTAGTATTTGCGTCATCCCAATGTCAAGCTCTCTGGGGACAACGTCAATCCTCTTACTGGTCTATTTGCTGCCCAGGAGATTTGATTTCTGCCTCCTGGTCTCACACCTTGGCTCCTGGCTTCTGAAACTCGAATTCCCTTTGCAAATTTTGGACTCCCTCTTGGCTTCTGCGCTGCCTCTGCGTGGCTCTGTGTCAGCGTTTCTGGCTCAGCACTGTCATTACTGGATTACTCTCTGCGTCTCTCTGTTGATGATTCTTCGGCTGAGAAAATCTCTCTCTTCAGATGTTGTCCTTGCCCCTCAACTGCAAGAAATCTCCTCGATCAAAACTTTCTCCTGAAAACTTCTCACTTCTGAAATTCGATCTCTTGATCTCTTGGTGTGTTTTCAAAATGACCCTCAAGCCCCTTCTTATATCTTCCTATTGGACAACCAACAACCTAGATTAACTCCTAATCAAAGGCTCAGATCGTTTTGACTTGATCTCTACCTTTTTCTAGAAGTTACACCCACAATTAGATTAATACCCAGTAATATTTTAATTTTCCTAACTTTAGACTTAGAAACTCCATTAAAAATATTAATTTTTTAATAAAATTATCTCTGGGTGGAATTTCCCAAATCTGGGTTCTTTGGAATACATGTGCCCAAGCCTCCCTGCAAAATTTGATGCCTAGAGCACATTCGATGCTACCCCACATCAACACCTTCATCACTAAGGATGGAAGCGTTGTTTGTGCTGATTGATGGTCACCAAGTGCCCTATTAAGGCAAGATACATGGAAGATGTTGTGGACACAACTTTTATCCGGAAGGCTTAAACTATATGCAACTTGGATGATCTTTTTGTTGATCTGGTATGGTCCATGGAACTTTGGTGCCAATTTTTTTTTTTCCGTTTTGTTTTAAGGATAGTTGTTTATATGGCTAGAGCTTGACAAATACCCATTCTCCAACTTCAAATTCTCTCTCAGTTCTGTTTCGGTTAGCTTGCTGCTTCAAATGGTTTCTTGCATTATTTAGATTTTCTTTTAAAGTTTGGATGACCTTTTGGGTTTCTTCTAGTTGGTTTTTAACAGCGGGTAGTTTTGTCTGGATGATAGCTAGGTTCGTACCCATACAAAGCTTGAATTGGAGTCATTTTTGCTGAGGTGTGGTAAGTAGAATTGTACCACCATTCAACGAGATGTAACCATTGAACCCACTTATTTTGCTTGTCTGTGGCATAACAATGTAGGTAAGCTTCCAAACATTTATTGACAACCTCTGTTTGGCGATCTGTTTGAGGATGGTAAGTAGAACTCATGTTGAGGTAGGTTCTTATATGATTGAATAATTCCTTCCACAAATTACCCTTAAATTTGGCATTTCTATCACTCACGATGACCTTTGGAAATCCGTGTAATTTGTAAATATTTTTTGCAAAATATCTCAGCGATTTGTTTTGCCGAGTGTGATTTCTTCATTGCAATAAAGTGAGCATACTTGGTGAGTTTGTTGACTACTACAAGAATCTTATCCTTACCATCAGATACAGGTAAGCCTTCAATAAAGTCCATTGATATTTCTTCCCATTTCTAACTTGGAATGTTTAAGGGATGAAGTAGTCCGGGTGTCATAATATTTTCACTTTTAGTCTTTTGACATTTATCGCATTTTGCTACATATTTCTGAATATCGTGACTCATTCCCTTCCAAAAGAATGATTGGCGTGCATTATAGTAAGTTTTAAAGAATCCAACATGTACGGCTAACAGTGAATCATGTGACTCCTTGAGGATCTTGGTTTTAAATATGGAGTTTGAATTCAGATAGATTCTTCCCTTGTACCATAGAATGTTGTTCTTCCATTCCCATTTTCAGTTGTGCGGAAGGTTATTGATTATAGCGCTTGTTTTTGGATTTTTTGCATATTCACTTCGAATCTCATTAAGCCATTTGGGAACAATAACTGATACCAGATGGAGCACAGAAACTGAGCAATTAACAGCCATGATATAAATCTTATTAATAATTGACTGATGCATTATAGAATGAGAGACCCTGGCTTAAATACAGCCTTGGTGCCTTTTGGTGAATGGGCATGATCTTTGATCATCCCATTTGCCTATTAACTAATAAAAATAACTAATTTTTATATAACAAATTACTTGCCCAATCACTGTAAAACAATCCAGTCAAACTGAAGTCAACAGTATGCTCTAACTAGAAAGTCCATGCTGGTCAAACCAGCAGAAAATCTCCTCCAAATTAGCTCGGTCAAACCCAGTCAACTTGGCCTCCAAAGACTGTTTGCATCAGCTCAAAACAGTCTTGAAAAATTTGGTCAAACTCAGCCAACACAGTCAACTCTGTGGTCAAAAGGCCTGCGGTCAATGCAGGTCAAACAACAGCAAATTCCTCAATTTCTGTGCCAGGATATGCGGCCTAAGGAAATCGGATTTCCTGCCTGAAAAACACAGTCAAAGGAGTGAGTTTGACCCTCGGTGAACACTGCTGCAGATGGCCCAAAAACAGTCCTGAAATTCCAGCCTGAAATTTTTGGTCAACCCAAGTGAACGGTGAAGAAGAAGAGCTGCTCCTTTGCTGTACAAACCATTGAGGAGACGAGAGAGAAAGATGTGTTGAGATGATGTCTAAAATGAGGAAAATGCCTCTTCTATTTATACACAACGTTGAGGGTGAAGAGACACGTCTGTTGGGCTTCATGAGCCTACATTAAACTTCTGGCCGACCTTGACAATTTGTCCATAGAAAAAATAAATTCATAATTCCATTTCTGCTTGTCAGAATGAGATGATCTTTAGATCATTCCTGCACCTCTTGTAAAGAGGAATCCAATAAAAATATCATCTCCATCATATGAGCTGTCCAAGGTGGAGTTTGGCCCTAGTTGCCAATTTTAACACATTAACATACAATTTCTGAGCTGGTGTCACCTCGATGTTCTTCTGTTTGCAAACCAGGCCCCCTTTTTTAATTGTTTTAACAGTCAACGTCTAATATGGTGTTGTGACCAGTGACTCTAAGAAAATACAAAGTGCCTCCATGATATTCTTTTCCTCTTTCATGACTTTAAAGCTGCTGTATTTTAAACTTCAAAGTGGCATAAACCTTCTGAAAAACATAAAAAGAATAAAAATTCACAAAACCCTTCTGACTGAACATAATTTAAACCTTTGCTTGAAGTGCCAGCAATACTGTTCAAGCAGTCTTATTTCTTTTCACTGTGTGCAACATCCCATGTATATGGAAACCCAGAGAATTCAACAGTACATGCAAAGTTTGATTGGTAACTTTATCCACCAGAAATTGTTCGAAAAAACAGAAATGCACAAGCGTGCTGATCGTGACAAAGGATAGGCACCTTCTGTCAATAACTTTTGTCCAAAAGAAACTGCTGGCAGCCGCAGGTCTACCAGGCCCTCCCCACGCCCACTTGGGTCTGCTGGTTATATTTCATGGTCATTTCAACACAGATCTGTTTGTTACTGAGCTTGATATCGCCGTATCTGTTGGCTACTGAGCTTGATACCTCCCCCAAGATGCAAATGAAATTTTTTTGCTATAGGTACCTCTGCTCGAAGAAGGGGTAACAAGACCTATTTTTAAAAAAAGAAAACAGTTTTATAGTTGCTTGCACTATTACGGTATCACCTTGCTTACTATTGAGGGTAAGATAAGATATGATATCATAATTTTATTAATTTCCAACAAATGACCACAAAAGTAGGAAGATACATCTTGTAACACAAGGTGCAATGTAGGAGTGCAAAAAGAACGCCTCGATGAGATGCTAAAAACAGCAAAATCTAAGCTCATTATTATCAACTAAACATGTAGTTAATCAAGCTAATAATTCTAAAGGGTGGGAAGGTGTTTCTCGACATCCAGGTTTATTCGTTGGATAGAAGAATCTTATCATACCAGCTGATTTTAATGCCTTGGCTAGAAAGGTCTATATAAAGGATTGGAAAGCTAGGTACAGGTATCTAAAAGTCTTGATCAACCATTCTTTCAATTTGTGTTACGTGGTTACTACTTACAACATGGAAAATCATGGAGGTGAAGAGGAGAGCATCAAATTCAGGTGAGATTATAGGGTGGAAATGTTTTCTTAGTGTGAATATGTTTTGAAAGCATAGTAATGAGTACGTCCTCAACGTAATTCCAACCTGTTTGCATCAAGTTGGGATCCATATCTCACAACTGTCAAGAAGAGAGGGTCCTGATTTTGAAGCTGGGTAATCTTTATTATTTTACGTTCTCAACGTAATTCCAACCTGTTTGCATCAACTTGGGATCCATATCTCACAACTGTCAAGAAGAAAGGGTCTTGATTTTGAAGCTGGGTAGTCTTTATTATTTTCTTCTAATAAAATTGTGAACAGATATGCAACCCGAGAACCAATGAAGGGTTGCAGAAATACTATATAACAGAAAGGATTGAAATTAACCGAGGGATACAAAGTGCTGTCCTGCAAAGGAATATCTTTGTAAAAATTATATGGTGCTTAGACCCATTGTTTAAATGTTTTATTGTTTAGATATTTTAATTACCAAACCTGGATCTTTTCAAGAGGGTTAGCTCATATATAGGTTTAAACTCAAAGTTATACGTTTTGAAAAAGTGAATCTTATAGGCATAGAGTCAATATGGTAAGATGCATGGATGGTTATGGGCAGCGGTTGATTAATATGAATTTATAGATCAAACTGATCTGAGAAAATCATAAATGATTTATTTATTATTTCCTGTTAAGCATCTTGCTAGAGAAAATCAGACATGGCTTTATATGCTCAGAAAAAAAGTGTTTTACTTCTGTTTTCAGGTTGACGAGCGTGCAGTTCTTAAGCATTTTGATTGGCCCGAGGGTAAAGCTGATACTTTGAGGGAAGCGGCATTTGAATATCAAGATTTGCAAAGGTTGGAGTCAGAAATTGCTTCCTTTGTTGATGATCCAATACTTTCTCGTGACACGGCCCTCCATAGGATGTACTCCTTACTTGAATCGTAAGATTTTATGCCCTTGTTTCTTATTACTTGTAAAATTAATCGCTTTTATATCAGCCGTGATTCAGGAGGAAAATATTATTACTCAAAAACAAGGATGAAACAGCAAGTTGTTTTGTTTAGATGTTTGTATTTGTGTCCATTTTTTGCTTTCAAGAGTTTAGCATGCACCCCAGCGACTTGTGGCTCAAAATCACGTGTCAAGATAAAGTGCAGGGATTGTATAACTCCAAGGCAAAGCATTTTTTTTAATGAAAAATTGTGGTAACTTAAGTCAAAACAGTAGGTTGTTTTCTTTAGATGTTTGTATTTGTGTCCATTTTTTTCTTTCAAGAGTTTACCATGTACCCCAGCGACTTGTGGCTCAAAATCACGTGTCAAGATAAAGTGCAGGGATTGTATAACATCAAGTCAAAGCATTTTTTAATGAAAAATTGTGGTAATTATCTCTCTAGTTGTCAACATGACACAAGTCATTACTTAAAAGAGATCAGTTGTAAATTCAAAGTTTGTAGAAGGCCAAATTATGGAGTTGTATCTTGTCTTTGTGTTATCTTTAGTTATCTAGAGCATACAAGTGATCACTTAAAAGAATTCCAGGAGTTTTGTCTCTTGCTTATCTCTCTAGTAACCAACATGATACAAGTCCTTAAAAAGAGAGCCGGTGTAAATTCAGAGTCTTATAAAAGATTTTATTGAAGTTATTTTCTCTTTTAGTAGTTTACAGAGTTGAGAATGCTAACAAAACTCATTGTTATTCAATTTGCAGAGTTGAGAAAAATATGTATGCCCTTCTACGCACACGAGATATAGTAGTTGCTCGCTATAAAGAGTTCAATATTCCTATTTACTGGCTGCTTGATTCTGGCCTTGTCGGCAAGGTATGCATTGTTTAGTGCCTATATGAATTATATTTCCTTTGATATGGAGAAGAGCTTGATTAAAGTTATCCAGAAATATCTTAAAGAAGTCCCCTTCTACGTTCTGCTTTTGTTATTCCTAAACATCCTATTCAGTCAAGTTAATGCGTTAATATGGTTTTCTATTCTTTAGACTGGTATTTTGCTTCTTTTTCCCATTAAACAACAATCTCGATGCGTTCGGACATAAACGAGACAGTATCCAGTAGTGGATTAGCACAGAATTATTTACCATTTAATGACTTTGGTTGGGACCCTATAGAGGAACACCATCAAAACCTGGATTTAGAGATCAGAATACTTCTGTATATTTGTGACTTTGGTTGAGAAGATCATGTCTTATATGGCGAAGTAGCATGTGTGATGCCTATTCGGAGCATATATTGATAAATTGGAAGAGTGGCTAAATCTGCAAGGTGGAGTTGGTGGTCGGTTGGGGCAGTTTGTGATAAAGCTTCTTTTATATGCTAATGATATTGTATTGATTTCTAAATCAGCCCATGGATTGCAAATGCACTTATGTGTCCTTGAGCATTTTTGTAGAGCAGTGGGGATGCAAGTCAATATTAGCAAGACCAAGATAATGATTTTTCTAATAAAAGGAAGCAGAGCCATCACACTTTCTTCTTTGAAGACAATATTCTTGAAGAAGTAAATGAATACAAATACCTTGGGATTGATTTCAACAACAAACTCAATCGGGAGGACTGCAAAAAGAATAGAATTTTAGGAGGGTGGAAAGCATTATATGCTCTTCAAAACATATGTAGAGAGGCAAAGTTATGGGATTGGAAAACAATTAAAGTGCTTTTTGGACTCCTAGTTTGTCCAGTGATGCTATATGGGTGTGAATTGTGGGCTAGCAGCACACTCCCGTTTCAAAATGGAAACAAATTGAGAAAATCCAAAAACACTTGATCATGAGCAAGTTCAAAATAAAAAGTTCAGTACCTTATGAGATAATGTTGAGTGAAACAGGAGCAACTTCCATTGAAGCAATTGCTATGGTGCGGCTCATAAGATACCTAAAGAGAATTGAACAAATGAGAGTAGGTAGATGGCATCAGTGAAAGAAAGAAAACATGGCTGAAACAAAACTACGCATGGATGCAAAAATGGAATATCTACCTCAATGCCTATCCCACAAATAGCAAGGAGCTAAAGGATTTCGTTATGGAGAAGTTTCATAAAAAGGTATCGGGAAAAGAGTTGGGCAGAAAGAAGAAATATTACATTGAGGAATTCAACCCTACGTGTGATTTACAACAAAAAGAGTTCATTGGAGCTAGCATTTTGTAGAGGGCAAAGGTTCTTATTGCTCAATTAAGGACCAACTCACATCAACTTCGGTGTGAAACAGGATGGTGGAAAAGGCCTAAAGAAGCTTGGGAAGAACAGGTGTGTACATTTTGCACGTCTGGGGCTGTGGAATCGGAAAAACATTTCATTTTGGAATGTGATGCATTCAAAGACATCAGAGAAAGTTATGAGAACATGTTAGCATCAGTTTCTTGGCATTATCTTTTTAGCGAGGAGATTGTTGAAAGGTTGGGTCAGCTCATCATCAATTTGAATCGGAAAAGGACTGAATTGCAAAGAGCGAAAAACAAGGAACTAATGGTCTCATAGACTAGTTTTAGTCTCGTGGACCTTAAAATATCATTTCATTTCATATAGCTAACTGCAGTCATCAAGTTAGAGATCATAATACTTCTTCATATTTGTGACTTTGGTTGGGAAAACCATGTCTTATATGATAAAGTAGCACGTGTGACACATATTTGGAGCATATGGCTAACTGCAATCGTCGAGTTATTTTAGCTTTATAGGAAGAAAAAGTTGATAAAACGTTCTTGATATGTATATGATTTGGTGAGTGTGTGTGCTTGATACATATACTTCATGCGTATCTGTTATGTAGAAAACTGATGGCGTGTTTGCCTCTTTGATTTCTTATTTATTAGCGTGTAAAAATCTATTTTTGTTTCCTCGGCATATTTATTTTACCCAATTGTTTATTTGTCCTGTGGGGGCATTTGAGGATCATTTTAGCATCTCACATCCCATTTATCTGTTCGATTTGGACTTTTTGGTGAGGAAAGTGTTGGAATAGCTCCAAATAATGTCTATATCTAAATAATTATTGCATGACTTCAATTTTAGCATTGGTATCATGTGACCTCTTTAGTGGTTAAGTTATACTAGGTTACGGTTATGTAACCGGAAACGCCAAATCTTGATGCCAGAAATATGTTTGACATTTTTTAAATGAATCCTGGTATAAAACATTTCTGAAAATGCTTCGGCAGCATTTCAGATTTTGACAATGCCAAATCTGTTGTGTCTGCCAACATTGTCCATTTCGGCTGGCATGTCAGGCATTTCAGTCACTAATGGAAGTTAAGAATAAATAAGGTTAATCATTATTTCTTATACATTAAATTAGAAATAAAAGGCTTGGGCTTTCCTTAATCATAATTACTCTTCCTTTTTTTGTCTGTTTATTTCCAAATTTGGATTTCATGATTAATGTTTTGATTTTTTTATTTCATGGTTTTTTTCTTGCATGTGGAAAGACACAAAAACATACACACATGTATGTAAGTATTTGTCATATCCTGATTGTATAATGTCTTGATTTTCTAAAAAATTGCCATTTTTGTTTTGAATACTCTACCTATATCCATTCTGGTATCTGTATCCATGCAGATTAGATTAGAACATGTAAGCAATATGTAACAGTAAAGGTGAATGTTAGTGATAAGTGGTTGAACCACCATAGCTTGCTAAGTGTGCATAAGTATATAATGCCATGTTGCACGAAATTTCTAGGAACTCGATGTTTCGGGCCGTACCCGTACCCGAAACTCCGAAACTCAGCTAAAACTCGATTGAAACTCAACCATCATGTAATCATCTATGAGAGTTAATATAGACTTGGTTTTCCTTCTAAATTGTCATCTATGGGTCGTATTCCCTTTTTACTTGCAAGATAATGTGTTATTCACTTATTTATAACTTTTTCTTTTATATATATATACATACATATATGATGTTTCAATCGGTGTTTCGGCTGACATTTCCATTTTTGGGAGGTGAGTTTCTAAACATACCCATTTTGGAGACTCCAAAACGTTTCGGCGTTTTGTGCAACTTAGATATGATGTAAGATGTAAGGGTGAGTGTGGTATGCAATTTTGTTTGTGAGCAACCTATCACAGGCTAGCCATTTGTTGTATTGTTGGTGCACAATCATTAATAAAATTAATGCTTCATATTGTTAGTTTTTGAGTTACTCTGAAACTAAGTTGCATGATACTGGGAAATGAAAACATGTGTCTGAAACAAAAATGCACTAGAAACATGATCGTTAAAAAAATAAGAAACAGTGATATATATATATATATATATATATATATATATACAGAGAGAGAGAGAGAGAGAGAGCTAGAGCTATTTAAGAAAATTATATTGATACTTTGAAAGAAAGCATTTAAATTTTATGTTTTAACATTATGATTTAGAATACAGATTCATGATTAAAAAAAAATGGTCCATAATGGATTGGCACATGGGTGATGGTTCATGACAGATTTTGCATATTGGAGATAACTTTCTTAGTGATTGGTTAACCTCAATTAGGTAGATGTTTGGTATTCTGCCCTAGGGCATTGGAGTTTTCTTGATAGCTTGGGTGACATCCTTCATGATGGCTTGAGAGGTTCACTTGCTTGGAGAATGCCCTACTTGGGAGGAGCATTGTGCATCTTGGACAAGGGCATAGGCCCTAGATAGCATGGTTAGATATGATTCTTGGATGGAGGCTTGGAGTTGGCTCAAGGACACCTGGAGAGGCACCTGATAATTACATGAAGACTCCATGCCCAAGGATGATCCAAAGGACACTTGTACCATCAGATATCGTCAGTCAACATAGTTTTTTAACTTTACTTTTATCTTCTCATCATCTTTTTTGTACCCAGATTCTACACCCTACGAGGAATTGTAATAAGTGATACTAGTAATGATGAGTTTTGAGTCTGTAACAGGCCTAGGATGTTGAGAGTTGATCAGCAAACGAGTACACCTTGGAGTGTTTTTTTACCTGGTTAATTATCCCTTCTTTTTCAAAGGCGGATAATTTTCTGGGTTTTTTCACTCACGTTTTACCCCAAAGTCGCGGTGACGGTTTGAAGGTTGAGCCTTTGACACATCTTAGTGTCCAGAGTCAATGTATATTACCATACTAAATCACAAACAATTTCGTGGAATTCGGTTAGGTCTAGGTAGTCATTTTTTAATTTTTAGATTTCCTGCAGGTCAAAAATTGCAAATAAAATTGTATTGAAATTGTAATAAGTGTAGTCTAGAGAAGTTATATGAGGTATGAGTAATCAAAATTACACCTCTCACCCTCAAATTTCTACTATAACACACTTTGAGGGGTTAATAATGTGTTTTGGACCCTCAAAACCCACTTTTCCTAAATTTAGTGGGAAATATGGCAATTAATTAAGCCATAAATTAAATAAATAGAGAAAAATAAATATCCACAGATGCTAAATGTTGTGGAAATGAGGTGGAAAATTATGGGGGAGTTAAAGTGAAGTCCCAAGGTGATGTGGACTCCTAAAATCAAGGAAAAGACGTGCTCAAATAAAATCGAATTTCTAGCATTAAATGAAAAAGCTGCTTGGAAATTCGAATTTGTGAAGTTATGTTAGGCCCCTATATTACTAGTGTAACCCCTTATTATTATTAGTACAACCCCCTTATTATATTGTTGTACCCATGTAGTCCCCATATTGTTACTATTGTGCCCCATAGAAACCCACTATTGTTATTATTGTACCCTTACATTATTATTGTTATGTCGACTCTAATTACATTATGACCCCGTAGACTCCTATATATAGAAATGAGGTATTTTCATTTGTATCATCCAAGAATTGTTCATTTATGTAATGTAAAGGAGGTTGCCCCCTTGAAGAGGCGTATTTCTAAGGCGTTCATCTATTTTTTCTATCTTTTTGTGAGTTGGTTTCATAACAAGTTAATGCACATTTTGGAGGATTTGGGAGGATATTTGGTGGAGATTTTTGTGGGAAATTGTCCCCACATGGGTTACCGCCTATATACACTTGTCATTCCACCATAAAATTCGAATTTGGCACAAAAGGGAAGAAGAAAATGATGTCCACTTGCCAAAATTCGATTTTTACACTTGGCATTGGAGTTCCATTCAACAAATTCGAATTTTTCTTTAGAATTGTCACCTCATGCCACTTGTTTAATCACTTCTACATTGGGATTGGTTCCAATGCCATTTGTCATTGTCATTCTTCATTGGGATTTGCTCCCAACTCTCTATATAATAGAGCCATGGGCTATCACATTGATAATATTGTTACTAGCTATTGTGCTTGCGGAAGCGTTGTTGCCTTGTACACTTTCAGAAATATCAATAAAGACTTTGGGGTTTCATTCATGAGGTGTTCCTCCTTTTCGAGTGTGATGAATTGTTGAGCATTGGTATAATTCCTTTTACTCATGCTTTGATCTAATTTGCTTCCATATGCTCTTGTAGATTTGTTAATGTAGAGCTATCTTGCATTAACATTTGATTTAGAAGTATGCTCTAGTTGGTTTTAAATAAATCTCTAGAGTTTCTTATCATTGTTTATTGCTAAATCTATATGGAAGTAATTCTTGATTGAAGTTTTGTAGAGGGAACATCTTGTTGGGATTACAGAATCAAGCGTGAGACGAAGTCTTTGGAGAGACCAATCCACTTTTGATACATTCTTAAAAGAGCTCCCATTTGTTCTTTGAACCTTCATAGTCTTATCTTACAAAGTGGTTTTGCAGGGATTTCGGCACATAGCTTGTACACAAGCTGAGAACTTCTAAATTTAAATCTCTTTAAAAAAAAGATTGTACTTCATTTCTTTCATTTGCTATCTAAGAGGTTGAAGATGGCTAAGCAAAGACGAGAGTTTACTCTCACTCTTTAGTTTAGCCTTTTGTAAATTATAATTGTACATATACATTTTATCTTGCTGATTTTTTTCCATTAATACTTAACTTATTTTGCAGCCATTGTTTGGATTGTTTGCTAACTCTTGTGTGGCAGATTTTGAAGAGCAACTTCCTGCAACATCTAACAAGTGTTTGCAGGACCTTTGGCAAGTGTTGGGGTTTCGATTTCCAAGGATGTCGTGAGTCCTTTTGAGGCTTATTTTGGCCAAGTCGAGTTCACTAGAGGGCTGCCCATTTTCCTCTTTAAGCCGTGGGCATTTGGAGGAAACTCACACCTTGTTTCCATTGCATATGCTTTGTGAGATCTTGTCACTACTTTCTCAAGAAAGGAGGTCTAGTGTCCAAGTTTCAAGCAATTAGTGTGAGGACTCCCCTTGAATTATAGTTGAGAACTTTGAAGGTTCCTCTTTTCATTGTAATATTAATAAAAGATCTAACTTGCTTGTGGGAGCTTGGGATTTCTCCCATGGTATCCTATCTCCCCATTTAGAGGGAGGCTTCTCTTGGGTGGATTGACATTTGCATGGTTTAAGCTTTCATACTTCATTCACTTGCATGCTTTAATTGGGATTTAACACAACCTCACTATCACATTTCATTAAATTAAAGTTTGTTACAATTTCATTTGAGCTTTGCATTTTCTTTTTCATTGTTGTTTGGAGCTACAAGCTTACATTTTACTTTGGGCAATTCATCTTTTACATGCAAACATTTTATGTTCTTAACAAACTTTGATTCGTTTCCATTTACCTTGGTAAATTGTTTCATGAGCACTTGAATACATGCTTCAATTTTATGCTACATTGTTTATCTTGAATATTGGAGCAATTTATTGTCATTGTCTATTTGAAACAAATTTTACTTTCAAGCAAATTACTTGTATCATTTTAATTCATTAATGAAACACATGCAACACTTGTAAACTAATTTTATTCCTCCAATTGAAGTTATAATTGCAACTTATGTTGAACACTATTTCATTTTCAAGCATTGCAAATCAATTTCTTTGAAGCATTTGCATGTATCATTATTTTAATCTGGGGAATTAACACAATTTGCATTTCATCTAGGTATTTTAAGTGTAAGAAGGCTCCAAGCCTCATTAAAATTTTACCTCCAACATAAGTTGGTTGAAGTAGACATTTTAGGAATCTTCTACTCTTCTGTTGACTCCTCACTGTGAGATCCATATCATTGGGCGAGGGTGAGGTCTGAGGATTGAAGAGTTAAATTGTAATCTTGTTGTAGAGCTAATTAATAAAATTAACCAAGAGCACTTTCCATTACATTTACTTGTCTCTTGATGGTTTGAGTTTTCATATGCAAAGTCTATTCCAAAAGCAAGTATTGTAATCATTTCAAACAAGTGTTTTCTTTTCATGTTTCAAGTCAAATTGCATATTGATATCTTGGTTTAGCACTTTCTTTTTTTTACATTTCCAAGTTAATTATTAATTTTTGGGTTTTGGCAAGATATGTTTCACATGTTTTGATTTATAAAGTTGATTATCGCAAAAGCATTTTGTATCTTACATATCTTGTGCTAACAATTCCTATTTACATTTCAGGGTTACTTTGTTTTCTCTTTTGAGAGCATTGCATTTTACTTTGAGCAAATATATCTTTAAATTGTTGAGCAAAATTCCTTATAAGGCACTGGTTTTATGGTTTTTTAATCATATTAGATTGGCATTGTTATTTCAAGTTGCTCACTTCATATTTGCCCATAAATCCTTAAAAGTAATCCATTTTCACTATAACACTCTCCTAGAAACTCACATCTTTTAACTTAACTTTTCATTAGAGACCACCCCCCTTAGCTAACCTAGGAGATAGCTCAAACAGAGAGAGTCGGGATTAGTGTGATAGCCCCCTCTCTGAGTTCCCTGCCACCAACCACAGCTTGTGGGGTTGAAGGCTTTTTTCACTGACTTGTAGGTAGGTGTAGGCGGCAGGGTCAACAGGACCTAATGGAGCACTTGGTTTAAGAGCAATGGAGTCTATGTGGGCTTGTGATGGAGGGATGTGGATACACCTTTTGTGTAGCTACATGCCCTTATTATGTACAACATCCCCTTGGAGCATGACATGTCTACCTTTGGAGTGGAGTGCTTCACTTGTGTTGTGCCTACATGTGTTTATTATAGGTTGCTGTAAGATATTAGGCCCACAATCTATTGTTGGTCTCCCTTACCTCCCATATATATAGAGGAAGGAGAGAGATCTTAACATTCCTATCACTTTCATTCCTATTTCACTCATGTAGAGATGTGACCTAGAGGAGAATGCACTAGTCGTATTCTCTCTTAGCTTTTCATTTAGTCACTAGGGTTTTATGATCTTCTTGGAGAAATTGAAGTCTAGTGTCAGGGTTTCATCCCTTGAAGGTTTGACATTAGGGTATAATTGGTGAAGAAAAAGAAGAAATGAGGATGTCTTGTCTTGGAGGACTTGTTTTAGTGACTAATGCATGCTGGAGCTCTTTGGTTGAGCTATGGTTTTTCATTGCTTTTCCTAGCTAGGGTTTTGGAGAACTAGTGGATTCTACTCACCTTGTTATAAAGTTATGGTATGTACAACAACTTCATTTTATACATGTTGATGAAGTTTTCAGTAGTACAATCACGTGTAAATTGTAGATTTGATTTTCAACCATCTTTGTTCTTGATGAACTCTTATTTACAATTATATATGTCTTTGCTGATTTGACATAAGTAAAGGAAAAATACTTTAAGTGATTTGACATCATAATTGAAGAAGTTAAGGACTGTTTTAGTTTTGTTATTGTTTCTATAAAAGCGAGTTTTTCTTATATACAGTTTATGCATGATAAAATTGTCCTAGAGGGCTGAAACTTATCAAGACACTTTGGTATCTTTTCTCATAGGATTTCCTAGAAGATTGGCTTGTTAAATATTGAAATACTGTTCACCTTCCACTGTTGTTTTGTTCTATATTTCATAACTGCCCTAAAGCTGATAGTTCACAGCATTAAGATCCAAGCAATCTCTAGTCAAAGAGGTGAAATTTCTGTTTTGTATTAAAGTCAAGTTTTACTGGAAATTTCCACATATATCTCCTTGGTGTCGCATTTTATTTCTAAGTGCATATGTTCAATGATGGTCAGCTACTAGTTATGAAGTTATATCAAATGAGCCTGAACCAGAGCCAAAGTAGTTATATCAAATGAGCCTGAACCAGAGCCAGAGTAGTTATATCCACAGACAGACTCATGTTCCATGAGAACAACTTGGTTGGTGGCCAGCCTTAAACCACCATCAGCAAAAGACTTCGACTTCTGCTACCCATCTCATCGATTTGTGGTCATCTTTAAACCATCATTAGGGAGAACTTCCACTTCATAGAAAACTTCAGCTTTTAGCTACATTCAGAATTGTTCCAAGAACTACTTTGAGCCAAGTTCCAGAGTTGGTGGTTAGCCTTAAACCACTACTTGTGGAAGACTTCATCTTCTGCTACCTCATTTGGTTTATGGTCTTCCTTAAACCAACGCTTTAGAGAGCACATCCAACCATTGGCTGCCATATGCTTATGTATTTTAGCTCTCTTCTTGGACTTATATACACACCTTCGAATTAGAATTAGGGAGGGGGGACGAGAATGTTGGAAACATAATCCTTTGGTGTTATGTGAATTTGGCACATTCATTTGAGTGGAAGGAAAAAAGCCTCAAGTAAAGGCCAATGGTCATGAGAATTCCAAGAGATAACTCCACCAACTCTGGAACTTGGCTCGAAGCAATTCCTAGAACAATTCAAAATCTGGCTAGTGTTGAAATTGTAACTAGGTTTGGTCTTCATAATGTATGTATTTATCATTGATGTATTTTTTTGTTTGTTTGTAAAGCATGTTCTTCATGCTAGAGTGAAAATATTTTTTTTGAGTCAAAAGAAAAATTAATTTTATCATGTCCCATTTGGACATTTAAAAGAAAGAAAAATTGATATTTGTTTTTGAGTCAATAAGCCCACAAGATGACCAAGTTGACCCTCAAACAAGTTAGCCTAACCCTCCAAGTGGCACCTATTCGTCCCTCCTAGACAACTATATATAAGAGATAAGTTTGACCTACTTGGAATCTCATTCATTATCACAACAATCTTCTTCACCTAGTGAAGAAGGAAGAAGGTTGAGTCAAAGGAGAGAGAAGGAAGTTAAAAACACAAGAAGATTATTTTCGTTGACTGAAGTTTGACCCTACTACAACTTGCATGTGTGGACGGATTTTTCTGTGGAAGAGGCCGAATTTTTTGAGGTAATTGCGAGCTGAATTTTGGCCCAAGGTTACTTGGGAGTAGGGGCGACATTTTCAAAAGCCCCCGTTTGGGAGCAAATCAGGAGATTTTTTCTATATAATATATATTTTTATATGTTTTTATGCATATATGTCAACAAAAGCATGTAGAATGATGAATTAGATATAAAAAGCATAAAACATGGATTGAACCATATAACATCAATCATATGGAAGTTATAATCTTCATCAACCACGTCCACAAGTTAGTAACACACAACATATCGAGTCACATGATTCATCAATCTAAAAGTTTCAAGCTTTTAAAATTCGATATATAACATTTATCATCATTGATCACAAAAGTTGTAACTTTTACTTGTAACCATTACCATTACCAAATAAGCAAACGATAGCAAAGAATATCTAACATGAAAGGAAATGTTTCAACTTTTAACTTTCATGAAGCGTCATATTCATAATTCATTACCAATGAGTTATAAATGCCAACTTCACACTTCAAACATAAATTGTCATATATTGTTACAAAAAATACCATAATAAATATGAAAGAGTCAATAGTTATAAAACTATTAAAAAGTACTAGAAACTAGAGAAGACAAGTAAATATATGTTAATTTTAGGTATGTTCTATGCTAGAGCAGTTTATTTCAATTTTTATAGTTAGCTCAATATCTTTTCCATATTAGCAATCACATCAGCATTAAAGTAAACTGCAGATAGAACATAAATATAAATCGCATAAGACAAGCCAAGACAAGAGGACACAAGATGTGGCGCTAGCCAGGGAAAAACCCTAATGTGGGGAAACCCTTGATCAATTTTTCTTATATGTTCTTCAATAGTTCAGTAGAGAGAGAGAGAGAGAGAGAGATACTGCATTTACAACAGAAGTCAACACTTCGACTTTCAAGATAAGAGATTAGATCATCTCTACATGAGATCAGTTGAAGACATGCTTCAACTGATTCTCCAAGGTGACTCCTTCACCTATCATTGTGCTGCATCTCGTCCATATGCTGCACCTCACCGTGTAGCACCATGCTGCACTCATCATCACAGTGCTGGACCTAATGACCATGCTAGGCACTTCATGCTGCTGCTCCTGTCATTGTGCTGCTCCTATCACTGAGCTACTCTCATCACGGATTTGCACTCAAGGCTACACTCATCACTGATCTGCACTCAGTGACTACTGTGCTGCACTTCACTGCTATCTCTAATACCATGCTACATCCAACTGCTGCATCTAACCAAGCTGTCTAACATGCTGACCACAGAAGTAGTGACATCAACCTTCAGTCCTTATCCTTGTGCAACCCTTAACACAATATGCTATTGGTTATGGCCTGCGGCCTAGCCCAACAGCAAGCAAGGTTATCATACAGTACCCAACTATTACCCTTGAAGAACAATGTCTACCAATCAGCGTTATTGCTGCATAGTATGCCCAGAACAGATGTCAAATGAGTTACGCTGTCACCTACAACAATGTGACTTTAACGCTGATGAAATAATTCCTTTAGCTGCGCATAAGACCACTTCTTCTTGTTGCGTCTTAGGTCTTTATATGCCGCTAATTAGGGCCTCTTCTATTGCGGCTAATAGAGCTGTGTATAAGACCCTTTTCATGATGGCAAATAGGAGCTAGATGAGGGCTGCCAGTTAGGTCTCTAGATTGATAGCGTAATACATCTTCCTTTTAGATCTCCTCACTGCTGCTAGGGCTTCATGACCTTCCACTAGACAGCATATAGAATTCTTCTCAATACAGTGGCTAGAGTCTCCATCTATGTTGCAGGAAACGTGGTATAGAGGTCCGTTTCCGTACGGAAACGGGTACGAAACGCGGAAACGCGTTTGGTACGGCCGTGAAACGCGTTTCCGGCCGTACTGCCACGTTTCCCAAACGGAAACGTGGCCAGTACGGCCGGAAACGCGTTTCAGGGCCATACAACCACGTTTCCTCATTAACTTGTGTTTTTATTTTTATTTTTTATTTTTAATTTACTTTTAGGGTATGCTAGTGACTTCTTGTTGCTTCTAGATGCGTGTCTAAAGTTATAAAAGTGAATTTTTGCCCTAGTGTTGTATGCAGTTCATTAGGAAGTTTGGGGGATATGCAGTTCATGGTAATGTTAAATTCTTAAAGTAAAAGTGATATTCTCCTTTATCTTTCATTTTCATCCTTTTACTTAAATTTTTAACATTACCATGAAATGACTCAGAATGTTTGAGAGTGGTTTCGCCCTCATTGGATTTCATATGGAGAAAGTAGAATCATATGGAGGGATTGCAATGTTTCCATTGGATTTTATCATGTACTAAGGTATGGAACTTGTATTTAATCAAGAGAACCAAGCCCTTTATGCAGGCGAAACTCCCAATAATCAAGATCATGTAGGGTACTAGGGTATGAAACGCGTATTTAATCAAGAGCACTAAGGTCGTTCGACTATGTAGGAGGAGACTCCCAATACAACAATGGTCCTTCTAAAGAATGGGATGTAGATGCAGAAAATCCTGATTTGGATCTCTCTCTTGCAGCCTTATAGTCTTTGTTGTACTTGCAGCCTCGTATATTAATATAAATAAAGGCTGATTTTGAGATTTGGATATATAATAAAGGTTGCTTTTGGATATTCTGATATTTTTATTTTCATTATG
>APFE030443805.1:5063-184341 GCA_000404065.3 Pinus taeda | reverse complement strand
GGGGAAACCCTTGATCAATTCTTCTTATATGTTCTTCAATAGTTCAGCAGAGAGAGAGAGAGATAGTACATTTACAACAAAAGTCAAGACTTCGACTTTCAAGATAAGAGATTAGATCTCTACATGAGATCAGTTGAAGACATGTTGCTTCAACTGATTCTCCAAGGTGACTCCTTCACCTATCATTGTGCTGTATCTCGTCCATATGCTGCACCTCACCGTGTAGCACCATGCTGCACTCATCATCACAGTGCTAGACCCAATGCCCATGCTAGGCACTTCATGTTGCTGCTCCTGTCACTGTGCTGCTCCTATCACTGAGATGCTCTCATCACGGATCTGCACTCATCACTGATCTGCACTCAATGACTACTGTGCTGCACTTCACTGCTGTCTCTAATACCATGTTGCATACAACTGCTGCATCTAACCAAGTTGTATAACATGCTGACCACACAAACAGTCACATCAACCTTCAGTCCTTATCCTTGTGCAAACCTTAACACAATATGCTGCTGGCTATGGCCTGCGGCCTAGCCCAGCGATAAGCAAGGTTATCATACAGTACCCAATTATTACCCTTGAAGAACAATGTCTACCAATTAGCCTTATTGTTGCACAGTATGCCCAGAACAGATCTCAAATGAGTTATGTTGTCACCTACAACGATGTGACTTTAACACTGATGAAATACTTCCTTTAGTTGCGGCATAAGACCACTTCTTCTTGCTGCGTCTTAGGTCTTTATATGCCGCTGATTAGGGCCTCTTCTATTGCGGCTAATAGAGTTGCGTATAAGTCCTTTTTCATGATGGAAAATAGGAGCTAGATGAGGGTTGCCAATTAGGTCCCTAGATTGACAGCGTAATAGATCTTCCTTTCAGATCTCCTCACTGTTGTTAGGGCTTCATGACCTTCCACTAGACAACATATAGAACTCTTCTCAATTGAGTGGCTAGAGTCTCCATTATGACTACGGATTAGGATTTTTATGGACAACGGTTTAGGAGCTACTCAGACATCAAATCAAGGTTCTCTTTTGCTGCGTTTTGAGGGTTACTTGTGACAACAAATCATGACCTGTGGCTAGGGTATTTAGGACAACATATGAGGGCTTATCCTTCAGCTATGTGCAGGCTTCTTTTCACTGCGGCTAGGGCTCCCTCTAGTACTCCTTAGGTTTGTGTTGAAGCTCCTTAGACTAGAGAGCCTTTTCTTGACAACATTGAGGGCTTATACTTTACTTCCTTCCTTGACTGCGGCTAGGGCATGTATACCTGCGGCTAGGGCTCCTCCAAGGTTCCTCCTTTAGGGCTGCATAGAAGGCATCTTGACTAGCTGCGTAGAACCCTTTCTTCACTACGTTAAAATCTCCTCCATGATAGCGTTAGGATCTAGGGCATCCTCTAGGGTAGCGTATCCTCTTTAGATTTCTCCTCCCACCAAAACTTAAAGACAAGTGGAGAGGAAGAGATCACCAAGAGGATGTGCGTGCAAATGACTTTCAAGGCACCTCTATTTATGCTAAATTGTTGAGCACAAGAAGGGTTTATTTGGTTGCTACCCGACCTTGACGCATTGTCCCATAACACAAATAAATTCATATCTCCATTAATACTTATCGGAATCGGATGATCTTTAGATCCATCCTACACCTCTCGATGAGAGGGATCCAAGAAAAATATCAGCTGCCATTAATAAGATGACCCACATGGATTTTGGCCCTAGTTGCCAATTTTAACAATATATTATCTACTAGTTGACCCTCTTGCCAAGAGAAATTTCTAATTTCTTGTCTCGTGCTTTATGGGGAATCTCCTCTTGCATAGTCGAACGACCTTGGTGCTCCTAATTAAATACAAGTTCCATACCCTAGTACCCTAGGTGCTCTTGATTATTGGGAGTCTCCCCCACATAGAGGGCTTGGTGCTCTTGATTAAGTACAAGTTCCATACCATAGTACATGACAAAATCGAATGGAAACATTGCAATCCCCCCTATCCTGAAATCCTGAAAAAATGTTAAGTCTGCTGGATTTTGAGTGAGATCTAAAATTCTACTTTCTACATATGAAATCCAATGAGGTCAGAACCACTCTCAAACATCTTGAGTCATTTCATGGTAATGCTAGAAATTTAAGTAAAAGGATGAAAATGAAAGGTAAAGGAGAACATTAACATGAACTACATATCAACACTAGGACCAAAATCTTGTTTCCAATCTTCAATAGCTCCCTCTATCACTCCTAAATTGGTAGGGAGCGAATTTTTTTAGGGAGCGCGCTCCTATCTAAATCGTGCTTCAGGAGTGGGTTCGAGGGGGGGGGGGGGGCGGGGCGCAACCCTATTTTGGCCCCTAGTTGCAGGACTAAAATTTTTGAGTTTGACCATATTGGAGCAGATTTGATCAACTTTGACTTTGACTATTGGAGGTGACTTGGAAGAGGGTTTGACTTGGTATCTTGGTGGCAGTTTGATCTTGGTTTGGATATCTCTCATTTTGATCTAATTCTATAGGGAAAGGATTGTTGGGTTTTCCCCTTGTGGGTTTTGCCTTGGCTACTAGCCTAATTTCTGGTGTCTCTTGTCTCATTGTGATCTCTATTTTTCTTGGATGATTGAACAATTGTATAATTGCTTGATGAAGAAGACATAAGAAGTAATAAGAAGACATCTAATATTCGCAAGTACTTATCAAAAGAAGAATTAAGTGACTAGACTACATTGCACTTGGTTTCTCAACAACAAGAAGTTGAATTCCCCTGTGAAATGGAAGTGCTCCCTAATGATGGTTTAAAGATGACTACAAATTGATGAGATGGGTAGCAAAAACCAAAGTCTTCTACTGATGGTGGTTTAAGGTTGACCACTAACCAAGTTGTGCTCGTGGAACATGAGTCTGTTTATGGCTACAACTATGAATCTAGCACTGGCTATCTTTCGCTCTAGGATTTGGTTTAGGCTTGTATAACTTAGCAGCTAGTAGTTGACCATCAATTGCCCCTTGTCAGATGTAAGGTGAGAACATTAAGATCTCTCCACTGCAAGATGTGTCAATACTCGAGAATGAACTCTAAGGTATGACCGATATATCTTCTTGGTCGTTGAAGACCATTCCCAAGAAGCGATCTATCCAAGGTGAATCCTTGCTCTTATAGGAGTTTTGTGTTTGGAACATCTATTTGAATGATGAGTATGTTCTCCAAAATGCTCACAAGGGTGAAGATCAAAACACTAATCTTTCACATGGCCAACTCGATCACAATGTTGGCATCTGTGAATCTAAAGTGGATGTGGAGCAGGTGAAGATGAACTATTTGGAAGAAACCGAACACTATGAAACTCGATTGGAATGGAGTGTAGTATTCAAAACCGGAATCGGTGCCCTGACTGATCCACCTAATAGACCGGGTTTCAAATTGGAACTGGGACTAGTTAGATCTCAATGAATTGGTTTTTAAAAAAATACATGAAATAATTAATTTTTAATGAAAAAAACTATTTTTAAAATTTGAAACCATGATTCCAAACTAATAGAGACAAAATATGCTATGTTTTCTCATCTATATACCATGTAAAGGTGAAGATATCTAAATGGCACCGATTGCAATACATATCATCGACAAAATACATAAGTAATGGGGCTCTAAATGGCCTATAAAGTCCAAAAACAATGCTACGACCAATGGGGCCATTGGCCTACTACAAGACTACAAGTCTAGACTCTACAGGTACATATCAATGATCAACATAATCATTACTCATCATCATCAAACTCATCACCACTATTAGACATAGGATCATTAGCAGGAGCTACATAACATCATCTGGAGCAGAGTTTGAGCATGCCTTAGCCTCATCTGCAACCTTAGTAGTAGCACCAATAATAATAGAACCAGACCTAATGGAAGCATGAGTTGGTCGAGTTGCACGACTAGTGCCTTCCATTGGTTGTCTGCCTTTGCTTGATGCGACTACTAATTGTGGTTCCAATGGCGCTTCCAAATCCGCATTGGGATCAACCCCCCCAATGCCATGTCAATATCAAAATCAATATCAAACTCACGATCTTCAGTCTCCTCCACCCATTTTGATGTTGGATCAATAACGTCCAACACAATGGGACCTAAATTAGGTCTTTTGTTCATCATTTGGTTGTGCCTTAGTCGAAAGTTGTATTGGAAGACAAGATCATTTAACCGTTTTTGTTCCAAACAGTTTCTCTTCTTTGTGTGTATGCACTAAAAAACAGACCAATTCTTACAACCTGAAGCACTGCAAGTTTGGCTGAGGACTCTAACTGCAAACTTTTGCAATTGAGGACATTGATCGCCAAATGGCTCCCACCAATGTGCTGCAAAGAAAAAGACATTAATTAATAACTGAGCTCATTTCATTACTTATTTACAAGTATTTACAGACAATTTGAACCGCCAATTTGTAAACAAATGAACTTTAAAAGAAAAACAAATTGGAACCACTTACCTAGTTGATCCACATCTCTTGCCATCCCAAATTTTTTGCCATACTGAAAAGAGTAAGTTTTGTATATATTTCCAACTGATTGGAATGGTTAGGGACCATGCACTTCAAGCAATCATATAATCCATCTCTGACCTCCCCAACTTGCAGATCTCCTAGCTGAGCTTTATTGATACTTTGGGTTCAAAAAATACCCAACTGCATGTATAGGACGATGGAGTTGATTGTTCCATCTGTTATCAATGATCTCCCAAATATGCCCATATTTAGCTAATTTATCCTTGTAAGTTGCCCGTATCTACTCCTTTGCTTGATCCATAGCCTCATAGATGTATCCCATGGAAAATTTTTCCCCGTCCACCATCCGTAGCACATTAACAAGGGGCTCGATAATTTTCACAAGCTTTGCAGACCTTTTCCAAAAATAATTGTCAAAAACTTTCTTTTTGGTGTCTTTGCCATCTTTTCTGTGACCCCACCGAGATGAAGTCCATTCATTAGAAGAAAGCATTTTCTGCAAGTTTTTATGTTGAGAATTATGACATTGCAATGTAAGGAAGTGAGTTGCAAATCTCGTAATTGTAGGCCTAACAAGCTGTTTTCCCCCAGTGTTTTCCTCGTTAGGGTCAATACCCATGAGTAGCTGTCAATGTATTTTGTAATGCACTTGGCATGCTCTACAATGTTTTTTACCCACTCCACTTTTCCTATGTCCTCAAGCATGAGGTCTATGCAGTGTGTAGCACATGGAGTCCAAAATATGGTCTTATATTTCGACTCTAACATCTTTCCAACAAGAACATAGTTTGAGGCATTATCTGTGATGACCTGCACAACATTCTGCCCCCCCTCTAGCTGAATGATCTCATCCAAAAGCTCAAATAAAAGGTTTGCATCCTTCACCTTATCAGATGCATCAACTAATCTAAAAAACAAGGTTCCTTGAGGGAAAGAAATAAGAAAATTAATGATAGTGCAGTTCTTTCCATCGGTCCATCCATCTGACATGATGGAACAACCTATTTTGAGCCATGACTCTCTATACTTAGCTAAATACTCATTAATGGAACAAATCACTTTTTGCAAAAGAGCTCCCCTCAAGTCATGCACAATAGGGCCTTTGATACCCTTTCCTGCAACAATAACAAAGTCCTACATAGCTTGGTAATAAGGTGAGCAGGCAACATTAAGTGGGATATCTGCATCATACCACCATCTAGAAATGTATTGAAAAGACGATTCTTTGCATTGCTTTTTCCAGTGGTCATCCAAAGTGGGTTGATGTTGCGTTAGACTTGGTTGGGAGGAAGTGGATTAACAGAGGCAGTGGTGGTAGAGGTTGAGAAATAACTCTGGATGTTCATCCTCTTTTTTCCTTTAGATTGTTGGCCTTGATGATAAGACCCAAGAGTAGGAGGAACATAGTGAAAGGGGTCATTGGCAAAAGGGATAAAAGAGGAGTCTTGAATCTCAAAATCATCATACACACCATCTTTCATGGCTTGTAAAATTTCCTTCTTCCTTACAATTTCTTCTTGGATATAGCCTTCTCCCTAGCCTTATTCTCCTCAAACTTCTCAAACTCAGCAAGGTATTCTGCCCTAACAAAACCTATCACTTCCTTTTGTCCATCACATGGCTTTACTTGGCCTCCTATCCCAACCAAGTGTTGTATCAACCTAAGAATACCCCCACCTCCAATAGATTTATTGCAAAATTTGCATATCATTTTTCCATCAACCACATCACAATGAGCCCATGCAATGTCCTTGGCTTTTGGAGGCATGGTGTCTAGAAATACTGAAATTTGCAAATGAAAGAAACTTGCCAATTAAAAAAAAATTGCAACTAAGAAAAATTGAAAACCTAAGATAAATTTGGGAAAAAAATGGGGCATATTTAGCCTACAAAATTTGATAGCACAGAACACATAAAAAAATTAAATACATGGACAACAGTGAAATATGGTTTTTTTCAAGTGAAAATCCTTACCTAGAAATGCAAACTAACTCCCCTAGCCTCCTCTTCAAGATGTCAACTCCACTAACAGCTCCAAACTATCTCCAAAATAACTCCAAGTCCAAATCCAAACCTCCAAGATGACTATTCCAGCAAAAATCAACAGTCTCCAAGCTCCCAATGAAACTCACAAAAACTCCAAATGAGATGTGTGAGGCAAATGAGAGAGGAGACCTCCTTTTATTGGCTTGGAGGGGTTGTTTTTAGAGGGAAACAACCCTTATTTTCGCTCCAATCCACCTTATAAGCCTCCACGAATGCATCCGGCGGACCTGGAAATGAGACGACTAGTTTATGATGGAATCGACTGGTTTATGCTTGATTTTTCTAAAAAAAGGGCGAGTGAGGGTGGTTTATCGGGTTTTTTGACTAGTTCGGTTGGTTTGTCCAATGAACCGGTTGATTTGACCGGTTTTCGCTTCAGACCGACTGATTTTTAAAACTATGGTTTGGAGTAGTCTGGAATGTGAAGGGCACTTCCTTTTCATATCCAAGACTAGTTTTGTGCATGTTGTTAAAAGCTTCTTCCCAAGTTTTGATATGGGCTTGGGAAGTGCAAGAAGAACGTCTACACCTTCATGCAACTATACTCTTGAAGTGGCCTCATTAATCTCATCAAGTGCTCATAGCTTATCGGAGTCTTTCTCTAACTCAAAAAGGGAGTTTTTTTTTAAGAAGTGCAGTGCAAACCGGTTCTTGGTGGAGACTTTTGTATCCCAATTCCTGATACAAACAACGGGAAAAGAATGCCAAATGTTCCTTTTACCATGACCACCAATCTCAAATTAAGTTACAACACACTTGAAAGTTAAATGACTTCTCTTGGGCCTATTCATGGCGTTTTCATTCATGGATGTTGTTGTCTATGGTGTAGATAACATGAACACAAAATATATAGGTAAATGCACAATCGAAAGGTAAGTTGAGGCAAGGCAGGGTTGAGCAAGACACCTAAGTAATGGTTTTTCAGCTTGAAGATTCCTCTTGGGTTCAAAGAACAGGAAACAATGTCACCACCAACATAAAGACCAAGTCAAAACAAGGCTTCCAACTTATGTTCAAATGTAAATATAGATACAAACTTCTATAGCAATATAAATGCACAATACTTGTAGAAAATGGCGACTAACAAGCCCCTTGTGTAATAAACCCTTAAGCATGTGCCAATCAAGCAATTTTTTCTTTTTTTGCTTACCATCCATGCCTGAGAGCTTACAAATTGTCACTATACCCATAATGGAATTTGACTAAGAAGCCATATTAAAGCAACTCCTACTAGAGCAGATATAGTATTGCCCAATGTGGGTTATCCTTAGCATTGGTTGACTTTTCCTCCAAATTCAAAAATTAAGAACCTAGGCATGGCCGGAAAGAAGACTAGTGCTTAAGAAGCATATAAGGAATTTCCTACATTCAAAATCTAAACAAAACGAAGGCAAGGGTGGATCCCAAAGCAATCAAATCAGATGACCTCCAAAACACAATAAGATGGTAATGTAGCAACATGGATTGCTCTTGAATCTTTACAATTGTGTCGTGTCTTAATGGTGTCATGAATTTGTGTAAACTGAACTCTGATCTACAGCCTCTACACAAAAATCCCTTGAGCGATGGAGAAGCAAATTGAGATTGGCAATATTCCCACTTCTAGCTCTATACATAATATAACAGTTTTCGTTATTCATCACACCCGCGACATTCATTGTTGGAACAATAAGTTTGTGCCAAGAGCAAATGTAGATTGTCATTTTCAATGATCTTTCCCCATGAGAATCCCTTAAGTTTCCAAAATTTCCACCAATTTTAGTCGAGAGTCGTCAGCTTCGACAGAGCATGAATGTCCAAACACCTCGATGTTCTAACAATTTGAATCAAGATGCAATATAGAGGCTTGCAATATTTATAAATTCAAATAAAGATTTTTGTGGAGAACGACAAGTTGACAATCAAGGAACAAAAGGCCCAATTGTGAACGCTTGATGTAAATGGATAAAACAAGCATAAAGCACTGAACAAGGCATGTAGGTGGAAGTGAGAGCACTATATCAAGGTGCATGGAGTTGAGAGTGGGAGCGTTCATTATGGTTTTTGGAGCATGCGAGAGTGCGAATGGGTGAATATTCTCCTCTACTCAATGCAACTATCCGCACAAAGTATAGCTCAAGAATTAGCAAAAATGCAGACCTAGATTAGGATTGTGGCAGGATTTGTCATGGGCACAAATAGATCTCATGGTTAGATATAGAAACACATAGATCAGAATCACAGAGGCGTTAAAACATAGACAATGAGTAAAATGTAATGCTTTGTGCAAGGCATAATAATTATTCAGTCTTGAAACCTCAGGAAGGGTGAACTCTATAGCCAAGCTTTAATAAAAAAACGCACTCCTTGTACTTACCAGAAAATGGAACCCTCCATTTTTCCTGGGTTGGCGGGAAGAGATGCCAAAGACATCAAGATGCATTGCGGATAGAGTTGTGACAGGAGAAGTAATGCACAAAATGAGGGGCGTTATCCACAACAGCTAGCCATGATGGGTCCTAATTAGTGGAGACAAAATCAGGAGAATGAAAAGATAATATTAGATGTAGAGAAACATTCAAGATGGCTTAGAAATTTAGAATGGCACAACGCTTTCTCAATGGGGCTTACACTTTGATACCGTTGTTGAATACACACAAAAATAATCAACCAGAATTAGAGAATCACGTGATGCATATTTTTAACAGAATGTACATATTAATACATGTTTTCCTGACGCTTGGTTTCATATTCCAAAAGGTCTCTTGGACTTCTCATGACTATTGGCCTTCACTTGACGCTTTTCAGTTTCCACTGAAGTGAATGTGCCAAATTCACATAACCCCAAAGGATTATGTTTCCAATACTCTAAAGCTAACATGTGATTGGAGCGAGACATATATCTTGAAGCATGACAAAATTTTGAGGTTCCTTTGTGAAGCCTTGAAATTCAAGTTCTACAATATATTATATCGCCAAACTCTACGAGTTAATAAAAGAAAGTGTGAGCTATTTTTTTTTTGAGATTATTAAAAATATCAATTTCAAAACAAAAGAGTACAAAGGAAAAAATGATCAAATTCAACATGTGATCCAGAAAGTTCCCATTTGTCATAATTTGTAAAAAAATAGGATCATTGCATGAAGTCCAAATCTAGCTTTCCTATTTCTGTTTTTGTAACAAGGTTGTAGGTTGGTGGCTATTTTGGAGAGCTCTTCATTGCTCTCAAAAGTTCAAACATGTTACTTTCCTTGCTTTTACTATACTTTATTAGTGGATTTTAGAGTAGGCAAGTTTTTTTTTTTTTGAAATATTGCATATTTACTTAAAGAAATAGATGATTTTTTTTTCCATCTGCATTTTTATGTGGCTATTTGGACAATGGTCTTGTGGGAAGCCCATTAAGGAGTATTGAACAAAAGAACTTAATTGTAAGAATAAGATAAGAATACTACATCAATAAGAAATGGAATATTTATGATCACAAAATTAGAAGGCTTATAAGGTGCCAAGATATATGCCAATGATGTTTTTTAAAGAATCATGTTCTTTGATGGCTACCTATTTATAGTAGTTTAACATTTGAAAGACCAATTTCATTTATTTAGGTTTAGAAATGACATATAATTTGTCACAATCTAAAAATTGTCAAATAAATCATCTGGAACTACAAGGTTGCCAAGATTTTTTGGCACTATTCTAATGCAAAATATTGTTTTTGGGGATGTTACCCCTCATTCGAGCAGGGGTACATACATTTTTTACTTTTCATTATCACCATTAATCCCAAGGTCGTGAGCTGCAACTATTGGAGAAGTTGCACTGGATGCAAAGCTAGTAAATGTTGCTCTGAATGGGTTCACCAAGGCTTGGGAACCATTCATCATGGGCTTCTGTTCATGGGAGTATTTTCCCAATTGGGAGAGACTTTGGGATGATTGCATCCAAGAGGAGACTCATAAAGAGCCTAGGATCAACAAGGAAGGAGGAGGCACAACAAATGAAAACTTGGCCCTAATTAGCAAGACGAAGAAGACCAAAGGGAAAGTTTCCATCAAGGAGGTTGATGGTTAGGCAAAGGGACAGTAGCCCAGGCAAAAGAGAGATATGAGAAAATATCAGATGCTATATCTGCTAGAAAAATGGCCATTTTGCTTCTCAGTGTGCATAGAGGAAGAAGGGCAAGGGGAAGTCACAGATAGTTACAGCGACAACAAATACAGTTGAACGAGCTTTCTTCCAAGTTCAAGAGTGATTTCTCACTCGTGTCCTACCTTTCTACCAATACCATTACTAGAAGCACATGGTGCTTGGACAATGGTGTCTCCCACCACATAATAGAGGCTAGAAAATTATTTAGTAGTTTTGCAGAGGACGACTCAGGGGTCTATATTGAGCTTGGCGATGATGTTAAGTATGCAGTGAGGGGACGAGGGACATTTTAGTTCCAACATGAGTCAGGACGGTCCTTTGATGTGCAAGAGGTACTCTATGTACATGGCCTAAGGAAGAACCTTTTGTCCATCTCAGTCATGGAGGACAAAGATTATGGTGTTAACTTTCAGAGGGGGCAAGTGTTCATATGCTTAGAGGGAGCCAATCTAGAGACTACAGTGAGGGTAGGAGTTTGGGAGGGGAACCTATACAAACTTCAAGGTCAGTCTACTCAGGCACTAGTGTACACTAGTGAGAGCATGTGTGAGCTTTGGCAAAGGAGGATGGGGCATCTCCATCATAGAGCTCTATCATTACTAAGATAGATGGTCATTGGGCTTCCAAACTTCAAACTGGACTAACAGGGATGTGCAAAGGGTATGCACTTGGCAGGAATGTCAAGACATCCTTCCCTAGCAACAAGATTCAATCCAAAGGCATTTTAGATCTGATCCATTCTAATTTAACAGGGCCTATGTTAGTGTCTTCAGTAAAGGGCACATCTTACTATGTGACCATCATTGATGACTTCTCCAGGCAGACCTGGATATACTTCATGAAGACCAAGGGTGAGGTCTTCAATCATTTCAAAGCTCAGGTGGAGAACATGACAAAAAGGAAGATCAAGGTGTTGAGGGTAGACAGTGAGGTTGAATACACCTCTAATGATTTCATTGATTTTTGAAGGAGAAAGGGATCAAAACGAAGAAGACAGTGGCCTACAACATACAACAAAATGGGGTTGTAGAGAGGAAGAGTCGGTTTATCATCAATGCGGTGAAGGCCATAATCCATGATAAGAGTTTGTTGATGTTTTTTGTGAAAA
Source organism: Pinus taeda (assembly GCA_000404065.3). Taxonomy (NCBI): domain Eukaryota; kingdom Viridiplantae; phylum Streptophyta; class Pinopsida; order Pinales; family Pinaceae; genus Pinus; species Pinus taeda. Next base: position 172,556 of record APFE030443805.1, on the reverse strand, counting down.
TTCTATCACTGCAACAACTGATTTATTTTTCCTACTTATTCCACAATAAGTTATTTATGAAATTACTTCACTAAACATTAAAATAAATACTACTGCAGATATCACACCGTAATACAGAAACAAACATATGCACAAGTATTAACACATTGACACTGATATTTTGGACAACAGTCCCCGGAAAAACCCAATGTGGGAAAATCAATGCAACAAGGGAGGATTTTATTATTCAACAATTCTTCAGTACAACAGGTTGCCAAATTGGCTTACCCACAGAGAAATAATTCTATAGCACTTCTCCCAATCCTTGCGTCAGCCCGGCTGACCTCTGCGTGGCTCTCAAACCCTTTGCGTCAGCCCTGGTCTCTTTGCGTCACCCACGCAAGCCCAGCTAATGACTGCTCAGTCTTATGCTGCCTCTGCGTTTGCCTGAAAAGCCCTGCATCTGCCTCTCTTGCCTCAGCGCTAATCCCCAGTGTCTGATCCCACCTCTCCGCTCCGTACTTGCTGCCTCCTGATTGCTCACCAGACCACTGGGTTCAATTTCTCAGCTAACCTTGCTCCAAAAATTGAACTGACTAGTCTCCCTCAGTTGACAAATCAACGGCCGAGATTAAGTCCCTAATCAACGACTAAGATTAGATCTGGCTTGATCCATGACTTTCGAACCCTTCTAACACAATTTTATATTAATTCACATTAATATTTTATTTTCCCTAAGTTTATACTTAGGGACTCCATTAAAAATATTAATTATTTTAATATCTCCCAAACTGTTTAGAATCTGCCCAAACCTTTTTTGGGTATTGGAGATCTCATGTGCCTTATCCTCTCCACCAATTTTCGTGACTAGAGCACATCCGATGCTACCCCAAATCAACACTCCCTCTTAGCGAGGATTGTGCTTTAGTAATACTCCTCACTGAGTATCACCCTGATCATCCGGCATCGGTCCCTGTGTTGATGCTAAGCCTCCCTGCCCAACATCCTCTGCACTACTGCATCCTGTACTGCTGTCCATGGCTCTGCTATTGCCACTGCTGCATCTGTACAACAACTTACTCTGCATTCGTGTTGTTGTTGGTCCTTTCTCCCAACATTGCATCGGCACTGCAACTCCTTCTACATCCTTGCTGTTATTACTTCCATTTCTGCTACTGAAACAGGTTCTTTACCATCCCCATATTTTCCCTGAAGTAGTCAAACTTTGTCTTTCCAAGGGCCTTGGCAAGGATGTTTGCCACTTGTTCTCCTATAGGAGTGTAGCTCAACTGTACAACTCCTTGTTGGACACAGTCCCTAACAAAGTGACACCAGATATCAATATGCTTCGGCCTATCATGAAACACTGGATTCTCAGAGAGCTTGATGCAACTTTGATTATCGCACATGATCCTAGTCGCCTCCATATTCCTTCTGAATAGGTTCACAAGTAGTTTTCTAAGCCATATGGCCTCACACGAAGCTGTGCTTGCTGCCATATATTTTGCCTCAGATGAGCTCAGAGCCACAGAATTTTGTTTCCTACTGCACCAGGAGGTCATTCTCGATCCAATGTTGAAACAGTACCAAGAGGTACTTTTCCGATCCATTGAACTTCCTGCCCAATCTGCATCAGTAAATCCATTCAATATGATATCCTTACCCCTGGTGTACAAGAGTCTATAATCGACTGTTCCCTATAAATACCTGAGAACATGTTTTGTTGTTGCCTAGTGCACCCTCTTTGGTTCCACCATGAACTGATTGAGAGTGTTGACAACATAGCAAATGTCTAGCTTGGTATTGACCAAATACATCAGGGACCTATGAGCTGCCTGTATAGGGTGGGATCGACATCCTTGTCTTCTGATGCATCAATCTTCTTCCAGTTGGTGATCATTGGCGTAGCCATAGGTCTACAGTTGTTCATCCTAAATCTATTCAGGATTTTTGTAGCATACCTCCCTTGCCCAAGGAAGATTTCTCCCTTCTGCTGCCAAACTTCCAACCCTAGGAAGTAGTGCATTCGTCCCAAATCCTTCATATCGAATTTTGTGGCTAGATTCTTCTTGCAGTCCCCAATGAGTTTGGATGATCCGGTCAAAAAGAGATCATCCACATATAATACTAAGATTAGCGGCTCGTTCTCTACAACCAGATAGTAGAGATTCGGATCCGCGTCACTCTTGGCAAACCCCATTTTCTGCAAGTAGCCATCTATTCGACCATACCATGCTCTCGGTGCCTGTTTCAGCCCATATAAGGCTTTCTTCAATCTGCATACATGAGAGTTCTTCTCATGAGTCTCAAAGCCCTCTGGTTGTGCAATGTATGCTTCCTCTTCTATTACCCTATTCAGAAATGACGTTTTGACGTCCATTTGATGGATCTCCCATCCCATCTGGGCTACAAGAGATATCACAGTCCTAATAGATATATACCCGGCTACCGGGGCGAAGGTCTCCTCATAGTCAATCCCTTCTTTTTGAGCATACCCCTTAGCCACAAACCTGGCCTTGTATTTCTCAACATTGTCGTCTGCAGCGTATTTGATCTTGTAGATCCATCTTGAACCTACCACTGATCTGTCTTGAGGTCTTGGCACCACCTCCCAGACATTGTTTACCATTATGGAGTTGTATTCCTCTAGCATCGCATCTAGCCAAACCTGATGTTGAGCTGCCTCCATGAAACTGGCAGGCTCTCCATCTTGAGCTACTTATGCTTGATATCTATCTGGCTATTTTCGTTCCGTCTTATTGTTTCTTGGCACACCAATGAAGTCCTTTGTATCTCGCAGAATTTGACGAAGTTCCTGCTAGTTCTTTCTCTGCTGCAGGTGCTTCTGTTCGCTCCTCCTCCTCATCCTGAGAATCTTCATGTCCTGAGGAAGAATTCTTTACTTCCGTTGGTTGAAGAGGTTTAACCAACAACTCCTCTCTCGACTTCTCCTCCGAAGGCATCTTGTGAGATCTTCTGAAAGCCATGTCCTCCATGAACTTTACATCTCGTCGTACTACTACCTTCCTACTCCCGAGAAGATAGATTCTGTATGCCTTAGCGTTCTTGCTATATCCTACCAGATATCCCTTTTCCGCAGTCTGATCTAGCTTCTTCCTCTTTTCTTCGGGTATGCGGCAATATGCTAGACTCCCAAATATCCTGAAATGACTGACTTCAGGTGTCTTCCCTGTGAAGACTTTCTTTGGAGTAATCTTACCCATTGCCCAATGAGGAGTCCTATTCTGAACATAGACTGTTGTGTTGCATGCTTCTTCCCACAGGAATTTTGGCATATCCTGATCATACATCATGGCCCTTGCTGCTTCTACAATAGTCCTGTTCTTTCTTTTTGCTACCCCATTTTGCTCCGGATTATATGGAGCTGTCCACTCTCTTCTGATGCCCTTCTTAGCGCAAAAATCAGTGAAGTCGTTATCGACATATTCTCCACCGTTATCTGAGTGCAAAACTTATATTTTCTTCTCAGTCAGATTCTCCACCAGAGCCTTGAACTCCTTGAATCGACAAAAAACCTCATCCTTGGTTTTCAGAAAATAAATCCAAGTTTTCCTTGAGTGGTCATCAATGAAGGTAAGGAAATACTCAGCACCACTGAGAGCTTTGACGGACATTGGTTCATAGATATCAAAGTGTATCAATCCTAGTATACTCTTGGCCCTTGTTTTCTCCTACGAAATGCTACCTTGGCATACTTTCCTAGAGCACATCCCCTGCATACATCATCTCGTTCTGTACTCAGATCTGGAACTCCTGTTACAGTGCTCCTAAGAATTCTCAGAGCTCCATGGTGCAAGTGACCCATTCTTCTGTGCCATAGTTCGTTCAAGTCCTTGTCTCCATGACTGCCTATTAGTGCCATTGGTGATTCTAGTTGCAATTTATACAACGGATAACTTTTAATCCCGATCTGCACTTTCTTTTTCCAGCTCGAGTGTTTGACATATACCTTCTCCTTGATGAAGTAGATGTCATAGCCCCTTACTTGTAGTTCCGTCACGGAAAGTAAGTTCATCCCCAATCCTGGTACATGCAGCACATTTGTAGCATGGAACCGTTCTCCCGATTCTGTTTGAAAAACTATGGTACCCTTTCCTACTGGAGTATACTTTCCTTGTTCCCCATGGTGATTTGAAAGTTCATCTTCTCTTCTCGATATTTTGAGAAACACTCCCTGATTCCCGTCATATGCCACGAAGCTCCACTGTCTATATACCATACTTCTGATGATGCAACACTAGTCATACACGTCACTTCTTCTTTCAGCCTGGAAGCCAACATAGAGAAATCGAGATCTCTTTCTCTTGTGCAATCTTCTAAAAATTTGTTTAAGTCCCCTGACGTGGATGCCTCAGCATCGTGGTCTTTACCCATGACTGATTTTCTCTTTCTGTCTCTGATTACTTGCTCTGATACCATGTGAAAATTCTATCACTGCACCAACTGATTTATTTTTCCTACTTATTCCACAACAAGTTATTTATGAAATTACTTCACTAAAAATTAAAATAAAAACTGCTGAAGATATCACACCGTAATACCGAAACAAACATATGCACAAGTATTAACACATTGACACAGATATTTTGGACAACAGTCCGTGGAAAAACCCAATGTGGGAAAACCGGTGCAGCAAGGAAGGATTTTATTATTCAGCAATTCTTCAGTACAACAGGGTGCCAAACTGGGTACCCACAGAGAGAAATAATTCTCTAGCACTACTCCTAATCCCAGCGTTAGCCCCACTGACCTCTGCGTGGTTCTCAAACCCTCTGCGTCAGCCCCTGCTTGACTGCGTTAGCACTGGGTCTCTCTGCGTCACCCAAGTAGGCCCAGCTAATGACTGTGTAGTCTTTTGCTGCCTCTGTGTCTGCCTCTCCTGCATCAGTGCCGATCTCTAGTGTCTAATCCCACCTCTCTGCTTCATACTTGTTGCCTCCTGACTGCTCACTAGACCACTGGTTCAATATCTAAGCTAACCCTGCTCCAGAAATTGAACTGACTGGTCTCCCTCAGTGTGTTCTCCAAGTGACCTCAAGCGTCCTCTTATACTTTTCTCGTTGACAAATCAATGGCGGAGATTAAGTCCCTAATCAACGGCTAAGATTAGATATGGTTTGATCCATATGACTTTTGGACCCTTCTAACACAATTTTATATTAATTCACATTAATATTTTATTTTCCCTAAGTTTATACTTAGAGACTCCATTAAAAATATTAATTATTTTAATCTCCCAAACTGTTTAGAATCTGCCTGTGGTCTGAGCGTTGTCGTGTCAATCTGCGCGACAACACTGCCCAAACCCTTTCTGGGTATTGGAGATTTCATGTGCCTTAGCCTCTCCACCAATTTTTGTGGCTAAAGCACATCCGATGCTACCCCAAATCAACATTTTTGTGGGTCGAGGCATGCAACACAATTATGTATTTGCAAAACAGGAGCCCACACTGAATTCTAGAGGATAAGACATTGAAGGAAGCATTCATAGGCAAGAACCTTGAGATAACACATTTCAGGTTATTTGGTTGTTTAGTCTATATCCACATACCTTTGGAAGAGACGGAAAAGTTGCAACCATCAAGTGAGAGGGGCATCCTGGTGGGATACAACGAGGATTAAAAGACTAATAGTATTCTTGACACATCAATGGAAGATAGCGTTGAGCCGAGATGTCAAGTTCGAGGAGAAATTGGCATCTAGAAAATCTTAGGACCTACTAATAGTTACAAAAGAGCCTTAGGAGGAGGAACCAAAGGAGGAGCCGAGAGTAGAGACTTCCAGTAGTAGAGATAGCCAGCCTTTAGTGTAGGGGCAACAGTCATGTCCTTCAACATTTGTCTTGAGGCCTAGGTGGGCAGAGCAAACCTTATGGGATGCTCAGGAGCATGTCAAGCCTCCCAGTACCACTTTTAGGGAGAGAAAACCTTCGTGGAAGTTTCTGATGTACATGGCTTTGATGACTAACATCATAGACTCGGAGCTGTTGACTTTAGGTAGCATCGGATGTGCTCTAGCTCCGAAATTTTGTGGAGGGGCTAGAATACATAAGATCTCCAAGACCCAAAAATCGTTTGAAGAAATTCCACCCAAATTGTGAGTTATTAAAATAATTAATATTTTTAATGGGGTTCCCAAGTCTAAACTTAGAAAACTAAAAATATTAATGGGTATTAATAAAAATATGGGTTAGAAGCTTCTAAGAGACGAGGATCAACTCTGTTTTAATCTTAGCCATTGATTAGGGACTTAATCTCGGTCGTTGATTCATCAACAAGAAAAGTATAAGAGGAGGCTTGAGGGTCAGTTGGAAATACACCAAGTTGATCAGTCAGTTCGATTTTTTTGGGGTGCGGTTTGCTGAGAAAATCGAACAAGTGATGTGAGTTGCAGTGAGAGGGGCAAAAGCAGAGATTTGGATCGGAAAGGAGTTCTGAGCCAAAGAGTACGTGGCACAGAGGTAGTAGTAGCATTAGAGAGGTAGCGCAGAGGCCTACGCAGCCCAAGAGGGGCCCACGCAGAGCTGACGCAGGCCAGGAGGGTTTCTTGTAGTGGCAATGAAGATTATTCGTCAGAAGTCCAAGATTTTGCTGGAGAAGCGAGGTTCTGAGCCAGGGGGGCTGAACAACAGTCTTCCTCTAGCAAATCGATCCAGCAGAAGGGGTGACGCAGTCTTCTGAAGGTAAGATGCTGGCCCACACAGTGATTGCGTAGGGACTTCGCAGTATCTGTCGGGAGGAGCTAGATCGCTCATTGGATCAGTTGTGACTTGAGGAACGAGGTAAACCCTTGTATGTATTTTTGGCTGTCGTGATTTCTATGTAAGGTTAGCCGGTGTGAGAGGCAACCTATTGTACTCAGATTCTGCTTGCTTAATAATACAAACTCTCTATTTGCTGCATTGGTTTTCCTGCATTGGGTTTTTTCGGGGTGTGTTGTCCAAAAATAACGGTGTCCCTTGTGTGTTTGTCTCATATATTGTTTTAGTTTATGATCTGTATGCCAGTGTAGTCTACAGTAGTGTTTTTCATCATTGTTTATAATTAAATAACTTGTTGAATGAAATAACAGGTAGGAGATGATAAATCAGTCCCTGCAGTAGGATTTATGTTTGTAAAGATTCAAAAATTTTCACATGGTATCAGAGCATTGCAGATCATAAGACATTGAAGCCATCAGCTGGGAGATCCAGCGAATCTACTACAGAGAGGCAACTGTCTTGACTGACAGCGTTGTTTAAGAGCTAGAGCAGCTAAAGGAGTGACGCAGAAGCTCATGCAATGCTTACACCAGCTTTCTAAGCCATGAGGAGGAGACGCAGTAGCTAAGAGGAGCTCACGCAGTGACTGTGTCAGCTCTCCGGGCCAACGCAGAGCCTGAGGGGCTCAGATCAGTCAGTTGTCGGGGCAGTAGGAGCAGTGCAGATTCGATTTGTGTTGTTGGTGGGATGTTGTTGTTGTTGTTGCAGAACAGTGTTTGTGGAGACGAAAGCAAGGTAGAGGGAGTCACTGCCTTAATAGATTTCTTGTCAAAGAAATCTAGGTCTGGGTTGCCGAGCAGCAACAAAGGAGGATTGGAGAAGGGGTGATTCGACATTATTTGGCGGGAGGATTTTTGTGAAGGAAATCAGCACTCAAAGGGAGTCTAGAAGGAACTTGTTCCTTAGAGGATTTCTAGCGCCAAAGAAATCCAGATCCCAGTCTTGTTGGGGCAACAACGAGAGAGGGAGAAGAGAACTTGTTCTATACTTGTTTGAGCAGAGTTGGCAGTTAATGGACTGAGGGATCAGGATAGATTGGGTGGAGCATCCAACTTTGTCATCTAGAAGGCCATGATCCTAGCAATCTTGGACAAGAATCGCATCAAGGATTATGCCTTGAAAGTATTTGTTGTTCCGGTCGACGCTGATCCTTTCAAGAAACACGAGGAGGCTCAAGCAAAGACGAAGTGCATGATCTTGGACAGGGTCAAGGATCATGTGGTTCCACATATTGCTGAAAAGGAAACAACAAGGGAGATGTGGGAGGCCTTGACCACCTTGTATGAGCGAACTTCCGTTCAACAGAAGATGTTGCTTGAGAACCAGCTGAGACAATATCAGATGCAGAAGGGAGAAGAAATCGATCCCTTCCTTCTTAAGTTGCAAGGGATTCGAGACCAGCTGACTTCCGTGGGGTCTACACCAGATCCTGAGTTCATGGTCAAGACTGCCCTAAATGCAGTGACTAAAGACTAGGAGACCTTTGTCCAAAGCATCTTGGGCAGGGCTTCTCTCCCAAGTTGAGAGGAGATGTGGGCAACTCTTCGACAGGAAGAGATCAGGCAATTAACCAAGGCAGGAAGTAGCGGCAAAGGAGTCAGAGTCAAGAAGGAGAAAGAGGAGGATGCAGCTCTCGCATCAGCGGGAAAACAAGTGCAGCAACAGCGGAAAAAGAAAGACAACCAAAGTCAAATGCTTCAGATGTGGGGAACTGGGACATTTCGCCACTCAATGCCCTCGGAAGAAGGGAAAGGAAGAGAAGTTTGACTCCAAGGTTGCTCCAGCGAAAGATGACAAGGAGGACGATGATGAGAATTGTGCCATGAGTGCTTATGCACCTCTAGAGAAGAGGTGGGGCGATATTGAATTGTAGTCAGGAGGACTACACAAGGGGTAGGATCCTTTAGGTGCCCAAACTCTTGGATCACATATGGCTACGAGAGCCCTTAATGATAGTAGCAGAATGACGAGAGTCAATTGGTGTGAGGGATGATGGAGCGACAGTGGCAGAGTGCCAAAGTCTAAAGCAATGCAGTAGAGCATTGCAACAGTGCTGGAGGCACAGAGTATATACAACATTAATGTAGTAGCATCAGAGGGTCAATACAAATTAGTAGCAGAGGTAGCTTCAGCATCACGGGGTATCCAGATTGACCAACATGTCAGCGTTTGGGTGGATTTTCAGTTGCTTACTTCTCAGCAACTGAGTAGCAGTGCAACAATTAGCAGTGGCAGTGCTATGGGCAGCATGATGCAACATTTTGAGAGGGAGTTGTAGTACAGATACAGCAATGGCAGTGGCAATGTCATGGGAAACAACATAGGGTACACCAGTGAAGTGGATGAAAGGCAGTAGGCTGAGCATCAACAACACAGAGGACCGATGTTGTGGATCAATGTGATACTTCTATTGGGAAGTATTGCTAGAGCACATTCCTCGCTAAGAGGGAGTGTTGATTTTAGGTAGCATCATATGTGCTCTAGCTCCGAAATTTTGTGGAGGGGCTAGATTACATAAAATCTCCAAGACCCAGAAATCGTTTGGAGAAATTCCACCCGGATTGTGAGTTATTAAAATAATTAATATTTTTAATGGCGTTCCTAAGTCTAAACTTAGGAAAATAAAATATTAATGGGATTAATGAAAATATGGGTGAGAAGCTTCTAAGAGACGAGGATCAAGTCTGTTTTAAATCTTAGCCATTGATTAGGGACTTAATCTCGGTTGTTGATTCATCAACAGGAAAAGTATAAGAGGAGGCTTGAGGGTCAGTTGGAGATACACCAAGTTGATCAGTTAGCTCGATTTTTCTAAGACGTGGTTTGCTGAGAATCTGAGTTGCAGTGAGAGGAGCAGAAGCAGAGTTTTGGATCGGAAAGGAGTTTCGAGCCAAAGAGTACGTGGTAGAGAGGTAGTGCAGAGGCCTATGCAGCCTAGGAGGGGCTCACGCAGAGCTGACACAGGCCAGGAGGGTCTCTTGCAGTGGCAGTGCAGAGTATTCGTCAGAAGTCCGAGATTTTGCTGGAGAAGCGAGGTTTTGAGCTGGGGGGGCTAGACAACAGTCTTCCTCCAACAAATCAATCCAGTAGAAGAGGTGACGCAGTCTTCTGAAGGCAAGACGCTAGCCCACGCAATGATTGCGTAGGGACTTCGCAGTATCTATCGGGAGGAGCTAGATCGCTCATTAGATTAGTTGTGACTTGAGGAACAAGGTAAACCCTCGTATGTATTTCTTGCTGTTGCGATTTCTCTGAAAGGTAAGCCAATGTGAGAGGCAACCTGCTGTGCTCATATTTTGCTTGCTTAATAATACAAACCCTCTATTTGTTGCACTGGTTTTCCCGCATTGAATTTTTTCGGGGACGTGTTGTCCAGATAACAACGATGTCCCTTGTGTGTTTGTCTCATATATTGTTTCAGCTTATGATCTGTATGTCGGTGTAATCTGCAGTAGTGTTTTTCATCATTGTTTATAATTAAATAACTTGTTGAATGAAATAACAAGTAGGAGATGATAAACCAGTGACTGCAATAGGATTTATGTTTGTAAAGATTCAAAAAATTTCACAGAAGCCTTCCAACTGTGAGGAAGCAAACAACCAACAACTATGGAGAGATGCCATCGTGGAGGAGCACAACTCCATCATGAAGAATGTTGTCTAAGAGATTGATCCGAGATCAAAAGGGAAGTCAATTTTGACTTCCAAGTGGCTTTACAAGGTAAAGCATGCAACAAATGGTAGTATGGAGAAATACAAGGCTAGATTTGTAGCTAGCAGGTTCTCTTAGAAAGAGGGAGTAGACTACTAGAACATTTTTTCTCTCGTAGCCAAATACTCCTCTATTCAAGCAGTTCTTTCAATAGCTTCTAAGATGGGATGGAGCATCCATTAGATGAATGTGAAGATACCTTCCTCAATGTCCTCATTCAGGAAGAAATCTACATCGAGTAGCCACAGGGGTTTGAGGTTCATGACAGAGGGACACATGTATGCAGGATTAAGAAATCTTGTATGGACTCAAATAGGCACCCAGAGCCTAGTATGCTAGAATTTACAGCTATCTACAGGGCATATGCTTCACGAAGAGTGAGGCAGATCCTAACCTATATTTCTTGTTGGTTGGATTTGAGCCCCTCATTTCCATATTGTATGTGGACAATCTCATTATGACAAGTGTAAAGAGACTAATTGCAGGTTGCAAGTCAGATCTAGCGTCAAAATTTGAGATGTTTGCAAGTAAGATCTAGGACTTGAGTTTTGGCAACAATCGGGCGATATCTTCCCCGAACATGGGAAGTACACTTTAGAAATATTCAAAAGATTTAGGATGGAGGACAACAGATTGATGGTCACTCCAATGATGACCAACTTGAAGAAGTTTGATTCTTTAGGTTCAAATTTAGTAGGCTCCAAACATTATAGACGGTTGATTGACTAGTCAACTCCCTTTGTTGTGATTTGCAACCCCCAAACAAGTGTTGGCTGCCATAATTTCAAGTAATGGATACAGATTCAAGTTCTTGAGGTGAGACCTAGCCCTATGACCCCGCAACAGTAGGTTTGCTTCCTTATTATTCCCACAGTCACTGGAAATCAAGGGATAGACTTGCACTCAACTTGCATTAGTAATAGTTCCCTGTAATATCGGTGCGGCTTGACATCACAAGGGTTCCCTCCTCTTACGTCTGTTATAGTCTCCTCAAACTCTTGATGGTCTGCAAGTTACTTGAGCGACTACCACAAGCCCCTATGACTAATACCTAGGTTGCGATCAAACGACTGTGAATTGGTTTTGACTTGCGATCTAAACTTGTGTGCCCCACTATCGTGTTTCATCATTGTGGTTGTCCTATGCATTTTTGTTGCACCTGATGTGGCTACAACTAGCTAGTCGAGCCACTATCTATGTTTGCAATTGTGTGTGTGCAATTGGCCTCCTCATGGGCATAGGGTAGCTACATCTAGCAACTTGTGCCACTGTGTATCTATATAGTTCATCCCCACACTATTGATCAATGCCTCACTTGTGTTTACAAACACTCCAAGGAGGTGACCCAAGCTCTCCCAATTCCACACAACCAATCCACACATTCCTTCTATGCATGCAGGTGATCACGATGGCAGCCTGTTCTCCCTTGATACCACTACATACAATCTGCGATGCTCGCGTATATGCACTCAAACTTGAGTTGTGTCTGATATTCCTGCTCCCAAGCAATGATATTCCCCTTTTACCTTTGGTGCAGGCTACCAACATCTCCCAATTGCAAGTTAGGGGACTGTCTACGTATTCTAGGCAGTGATCAACCTCTCTTTCGCATGCAATGACATCCCACATAACCAAACGACTCTCCTCTTGCACAATAAGCCAAACGTGGGTTTGATTCTCCCCTAGTGTGTAACTTCAACCCCCTACTAGCCAATTCACCTAACCTCTGTTGAGTAGATATATGCAGGGAGTTAAGAGAAACCTCCCACGATCAAACACCCTCCAACAACCTTGCACGAGTTAGCAAAACACGCCCAAATCTGTGGAATGGAGGAAAGGGCTTCCTGGAAATAAAGTTTGATCCCAATCAACTCTAGCACTAACGACCTTATTCACATTAAAAATTGATAAGAGACCTAAGCAATTTCTCCTCCAACCAACTAGGGTGGGTGGATTGTCCACTAAAACCAGTATTCCCTCCAAGGGTTTTCATCCAAGGAAGAGTGGAGGCACAAATCTCTCCAATCCAATCTCCAAGAGAAAAATGTACAACGATGAGAGGAAAATTTGTTCTCCTCTTTTATTTTATTTTTTTTCCTCAATTTCCTGCCTTTCCTCCAATTTGAATTTATTTCCCTTCGTTTTAATTTCTATATTTTTTTTCCAATATTTTCCTCCATCGCTTTTATCATTGTCACCTTATACGTCGCTTTTATAAAGTTGACTTTTTTTATTAAGTGACCCCCTTTTATTAGTTTCCCCCATTGCGACTCTAATCCCATGGGAGTCGAAATTTAGCTAGTGAGTTGTCCCTTCGTCGATCATCTGAGAGGGGACATTACATGATCTTCGGCATATTCAACTTGAATCTCATCTAACCAATCAAGAATCACCATTATTGTCACACAAGTTGTTGTTTCATCATCTTTTCATGATAGTGCGTCCACAACTACATTGTCCTTCCCCTTTTTGTGTAATATTTCCATATCAAAGGTGGAAAGTTTTTCCATCCATTTTTGTTGTTCAGTGGATAATGTTTTGTTGTAATAAGAATTGAAGAATGTTGTGATTTGTACATATTGATAATTTACTTCCTAAGAGACATTTTCAACATTTTGCCAAAACATGGATAATGGCGAGCATCTATTTATCATATGTAAACTTTAAGCTTTCTCTTTTGTTGAAGTTTCGACTTTCAAAAGATTTTGAGTGGTCATTTTGCATTAATATTGCACCTATCTCGACTCCTAAAGCATCACATTCTAACACAAAGGGATTTGTGAAATCTAATGTTGCTAACACAAGTGTAGAAGACATAACTCTCTTTAGTGTCTCAAAACATTCGTCTACTTGGTTATCACATTGGAAGGAATTTTTCTTGAACAAATTTGTTAGCGGTGTTGTTGACTAAGCATAGTTTTTTATGAACATTCTATAATACCCTGTTAAACCTAGGAATCCTCTTAGTTTCGATACATTATTTGGTTTTGGCCATTCCATGATTTGACTGGAATCCACCTTAACTCCTTCCTTGGATATGATGTGGGGAAGATATTCAACTTCTTACTTACCAACAATACATTTTGATTTTTTTGCATAGAACTGATTTTCTTCTAGGAGGGAAAGTACTTGATCCAAATGCTTAAGATGTTCCTTCCATGTCTTGCTTATAGATAAGTATATCATCGAAAAAGACTAGAATGAACTTTCCTAGGTAGGGTTTAAAGAGTTCATTCATGGTTGCTTGAAAGGTGGTAGGGGCATTGGTTAACCCAAATGGAATCACCTTGAATTCATAATGATCTTCGTGTGTTTTGAAAGCAGTCTTTGGCGAATCTTCTAATCTAACTCGGATTTGACAATACCTTGACCTTAAATCTAACTTTGAGAAATATTTTGCTCCATGGAGTTCGTCCAACATTTCATCTATAAATGGGATATGAAACTTTTTTTTCATAATTATGTTGTTGAGGCCTTGGTAATCTATTCCTAGTTTGAAGGATCAGTGTTTTTCCAAACCAACACTACTAGGGTTGAATTTGGGCTTCTACTCATTATGATAACTCTACACCTTAATAAGTCTTGAATTAATTTCTCTATTTTGGTTATACAATGGTGAGGATATCAATATGGTTTGATATTCACCAATGTTGCATCTCGTTTAACCTCTATTATATGCTCTATCCTTCTTTCTGGAGACAACTTCATAGGTAAGTCTTGAAATACCTTGTCGTTTTTGCAGACTAATGCTTCAATCTCTAGGTGTTGAGAATCCACTGTTTTTGATGTTATTATTGTTGACAAATCTAGGGCATAGTAATTATGTGATTTCTCTTCTATTAGTAATTGCTTGTGAGCACTTTTTACTTCTTTAGATTAGGATCTTCTTTTACATAGGTTCTTAGTGTTCTTCTTCATCAAATAGCTACCAATGCATAAACCATAAAGAGACAAGAGACACAAAATATTGGCTATCAGCCAGGGCCAAAACCTCTCACTCTTTGAGAGGAAAACCCGAACAAATTCTTCTTCTCATAGAGATTCCAATTGATGAATACCAAGACCAAGATGCTTGACCTATCTGCCACTCCAAGACCAAGACACAAGATCCTTAGTCAACGATATTCAACCTTTTGCTCTTCCTCCTTCTCGACTTCTTCTTCAACCTTGCCTTGCTTTAGACTTTCGACCTTCTTCCACTTCAGCTCCCTAGGAGGACTGCAACATTCCTGCAACAAACTTTTCCTCTCCTCGGCCTTCACTGCTGCAATATATTAACATTCAACCTTCTACTTCAGCTCCCTATTGCTGCAACAAACTTTGTCTTTACTGTTGTAACAAACTTCTTTTCGTCCTTACTGCTGTAACATAATTCTAGTATGGATAGGTGTTTTGTGCTTTTGAAACAGTGCCATAAAGTACCCTAAAAACCTCGCTCTTCCTATCCTTTACTTTGTTGGTTATGAGGGGCTTCTATCTCCCTTTCCCACACTTTTGCCCACTGCAAACCATCACAAAAAACTTAACCAAAATCCGCCTTTTGAAATGAGGACGAGTTGCCTATAAATAGTTGTTTTCCTATATATGAGCCAACATGAGTGTATGTGAGCTGACATGTCCTTTCCGGAATTTACTTTATTCTTTTTGAAGTCGACATGAGGAGGATACTTTACTTGGTCTTGGAGGGCTATTTATACTTATCTAATGACTCATAAAATGTAGTATGCCCATGAAGGGTCCTTCATACATGACACAAACTCGAGTTGACTTTTATGAAAAATCCTAAAGGCTCTCAATGGGAGCCATCACTAAAAATAAAATTCCTTGCTCATGAAACCCATGAGACAAGCATAATAATAATTTTATTTTTCTTCTTTCCATTAATTATATAAAATCACAATTACACATGTCATTATGAAGACCGAATGTAGTTTTCAAAAATTATCTCTATTGCATGGCATTGTGCAATGTAGATTGGTGCCCCTCTTTTAATTAGTTTTGTCATCTGCTAAGAAGATATAATTTGAGTTGGTGGTGGTTGGAATCTGGACAATTTATATTTTCTTCCTTCCGATTTTAACTTGATAATTTTTTTTTGGTGATTTGCAGAGTAGGTTCATAGAGTTTGCAACCATTGGATCCCTAATACGATGTCTACTCCTCCTAGGCACACAGTGGAGAAACGGGATTCTAATTCATAATCTTCTAATTGTAGCTTGACCTTGTGACATTTCCCAATACCATCAATGCGTTTTCCATATGCTACCATTACTCTAATGTTTGCGGCTGGGAATATGAATAGATTTAGTCTTTTTGCAACTTTTATACCTATGAAGTTATGGGTACTTCCCATGTTTATGAGAACAATGACATTTTCATTTTTTATGTGCCCTCTTAGTTTCAAAGTTTGGGGTTTCTCTATTGTTGTTATTGTGGCAAGCGATATCTTGCGAATGGCCTCCTCATCTTCTATATTTGGAATATTAACTTCTTCTTTATATTCATCCTCTGAGAAATTGCTGGAAGTATTAGATTTTTCCTTGGCTTCACATGTATATAGTTTTTTTTGTTATTGCATCTGTGCTTGGTGTCGAATTGTCTCCACAATTCCTACATCTGTTGATCCATTATTTCTCTATACTCTATTGTTGGTTCTCTTCTTCTTCTAATGGCAAATGTATATATTTGCCAGACTTGTCCGCGGGGTTCTTTTTTTCCGTTTCGTTTGAGTATTTGTTTGATTTTTCTAGAGTTGTAAAAGGTGGCTTGTTGAACTTGTTCTTTTGTTATATTTATTTTGATGCATGCCTGGCATCCTCAATGGTTATAGGATTCCATAGCTTTATTTCATTATGGATATAATATTTTAATCCACAAATGTACATTTTTAGCAACTATTTGTTTGTGAGTCCAGTTTTTCTAGTTTCCAAAACTTCTCATTCTTGTGTAGTATTTTGCCTTCCCCTTATGTTTGAGAAATACAAATTTGTTGTACAAATGATCATCTTTTGCGTCTTAAAACCTTTTTAATAATGTTGTCGTGAAACTCTGCCAATGAAAGGAACGAATGACACACTTCCTAGTCCACCATAGGAACCAATCATAAGCTTCCCCTTCTATGTTGTTGGAAGCTATCATTATATTTTTTATTTCACCCAACAGAGGGTTTGATTCAAGAATTTCTTCCATCTTGTTGACCCAAACAACTACTCCTTGTTAATTTTTCCTAAGGCTACATTGTTCTTTGTTGTAGATAATTGTATTTAAACATTTTCAACATTTACTTTTTACATTCACCCCATAACATTACTATCAACATTAGCAATTATGTAGAGAAAACAATAAACCATGAAACAAAAAAGATCAATAGAAGAAAATCATGCACAATGGAGACACCAATGTTTAGGTCAAAGACCAGGGAAAAACCCCACTAGGGGGAAAACCTGTTGAAAATGCAACAAGAAAATCCTGATTTAATTTTGTCCTTGAATTAAATCAGAAATAAAATTGTAATTCCCCATCACAAGACAACTTGTACGAGTTAACTAAGTTAATTTGACTTAGTTGGCTCAGTTAATTCGAGTTGAGGGTCTAACTTGAGTCATGTAGAGTGTCTCCTACTTTATAGGAGCCTTGGTTAAGTGTATTTTGATTTGTAATTAATTAATTTAGTTTAACTCAATTAAAGTCAATTAAACTAGTTCCAATTGATGAAGAAACTAGTAGGAGGTCAGACAGTGTGGTGCTGCTTCATGTGTTCAACTAGTTAACTGATGATTCACTCATAAATAACTCATGCATGTCAGGTTTGAGAGTTACCTAATTGAGATTGGAGTTCAAGGGTAGTGTACTATCAGTTGTATAATTGTCTAAATTGTACAAGTGGTGCATGCAGTTAGAGGAAGGCCTATGAGGATTGTGCAATTCATATTGAGGAATTTTCCTAATTAATAGGGGCTAATTCCCAAGGTAACAACGCAAGGAAATAGGGACTCAGGCAAGCAGAAAATTGGTTAAGTATTGGCCTAGGCTTGTCTAGGAAGTTGTGAGGCAGATAGAGATAGTGCAGAGGTTGCTCGGGCTTGAACAAAGTATTGTAATCTTCTCATATTTTCTGACTAATGCAATATACAGATAGCAGGGGTTTTTAGCTATGGCTTTCCCCAAGAAATCATCGTGTAATGTGTCGATTGAATTCTTTCTCTTGTATGCTGTGATTTCGCGATCGTTTAATTGTTTCAGCTGATGAGTAGATTATATTCAAATCTATTGTTTTAGTAAATTACAATTAGCAGTTTGAATCTACAAGGAATTTCTACACAGTATTAGAGCAAAAATCACACTAGAAGAGGAGAATACGAGTTTGTATTTTGCAGATGAAATTGAATTTGCAGGAACATTCTTCAGAGCCAGTAGGATGTCATTCTACGGATTGAGACTCGAACTGTATTGCTTGGAAGGACAAGATGGAGGCAGTGTTGGAAGACAACGGGTTGAACGAATTCATAGACAAAGATATTCCTAAGCCTCCAATAACAAATGCTCAAGATCTGGCAGAGTGGAGAAAATGTGTTGCAAAGGCGAGAAGGATTATACTAGAAGGAGTTCGAGATCATATTGTCTCGAACCTCCACGGGAAGGATACACCATATGCATTGTGGCAACCGTTGATTGACTTGTTTCAAAACAACAGTGATCACAAGAAGCTAGCACCGAAGGGTAAGCTTCAGAAGATCAAGATTGAGAAGGGTGACACAATACCACAATACTTAAGCAAGTTTGCCCAATGTTGGGATGAGCTTGGGAGTGTTGGTATTACAGTTGCTAAAGATGATCTGGTCATTCTAGCACTTCTAGGCCTTCCCAAGAGCTGGCACAGCTACTAGGATTCGGTTAATGGGAGGGAGCATCTACCAAAGTGGGAGCGTTTGTGGTCCGACTTGGTGTAAGAAGAGATAAGGCGGAGCACCAGAGATGGAACCTCATCCAAGCATGATGATGAGGAGAACTGTGCCTTAGCTAGTAAGGTGAAGAAAGGGAAAGGAAAAAGATTCCAATCCAAAGGAGATTCCAGTCAGGGTGGCAAGAAGAAGGACTTGTCGAAGATTAAATGTTTTCACTGTCATGAGCTGGGACACTATGCCGCAAAGTGTCTGCACAAGAAGCCCTCAGGAGGAGGGACAGGTGAAGCTCTTGCTTCACAATTCGAGTTGGATTTCACCCTCATTGCTTGCATGGTGACATTGGTGATGGGTAGTGTGTGGTATCTGGGTAGTGGAGCCTCATTCCATATCACTAGAAACAAAGAAGTTTTTGGTGACTTGGAGGAGAAGGACCTCCAGATGCACATTGAAATGGGAGATGATGGGAGGTATAGCGCGACCGACATCGGTACTATTACTTTTTAGATGGAGTTTGGTTTTCCTCTCACATTAAAAGACGTCATGTATGTTATGGGTTTGAAGAAGAATTTAGTTTTAGTTTCTATGTTGGAAGACCATGGCTACGATGTGATATTTAGCAAACAAAAGGCTTTCCTTCGTCACATAGCCACAAGACAAGTGAAGTGGATCGCGGTTTGGGTGAAGAACCTCTACAAATTGGAAGTAGAAGACTGTGTTGCTTTGTGCACAAAAGCAGAGAAGGTGCAGAGCCGAGACATTGGTGAATTATGGCATAGAATATTGGGCCACTTGCACTACGGAGCTTTGAAGATCATGCAACAAATTTCTACAGCACTTCCCAAGGGTGCACTAGAGCAAAGAGATACATGCAAAGGGTGTACATTAGAGAAATACACCAAAGCCACCTTTCATGATTAGGAGAGTCGAGCGCAAGCGATCCTTGAAAGTTCACTCAGAGGTGTGTGGACCGTTCTTGATAGCCTCCATGGCCAGGCACAGGTATCACGTAATATTTGTAGATGATTTGTCATGTAAGTGCTGGATTTTCTTCATGTAGAAGAAAGATCAAATGTTCTCTAAATTTTGTGAATTTAAAGCACTTGTTGAGAAAGAGACTGGCACGAAAGTGAGGGCTCTCAAGAGCAATAATGGTGGAGAATATTTGTTGAATGAATTCAAGGACTTTTGTGCATCAGAAGGCATTCGAAGGGGGTTAATAGCACCCCATAACCCACAGTAGAATGGGGTGTCTGAGAGAAAGAAAAAAAGTATTATGGGAGTTGCATGGGCAATGTTACATGATCAATGCCTACCGTTGCACTTGTGGGCTAAAGCATGCAACTATATATGCGCAGAACAGGAGTCCTCATCGGATTTTTGAGATGTGTACACCAGAAGAAGCTTTTCCAGGCAAGAAACCAGATGTGGCACACTTCAGGATCTTTAGTTCATCAGTTTACTATCATGTTACCAAGGATGCAAGGAAAAATCTAGAGCCAACAACTAAGTTGATTATATTTGTGGGGTACACTGATACACCTCACAACTATCGGGTGTACCTGCCATCTCACAGGATGACAATGGTTCGTAGAGATGTGAAGTTCAATGAAGAGAAGGCCATGAGATGTTCCCTTGAGAGGGAGCTTCAATTGCATGCAGATGAGGAGTTTTTAGCTCCAATGGAAGAACCTCGGGATGATGTGGAACAACCACATGTAGAGGAAAAGAGAGTGGAAGCCCTACTCATGCCGGGACTTCTAGAGATGGAAGGAAGCACGCCAAAGAAGCTGACAGATTGATGCGTGATGCTAATGTGGGAGCACCCACATCACAACGCAGGTAGAGGAGGTCACCAAATCGGTACACTAGCTACATGGCTCTGATGAGCGAGAGTGTAGAGATTGAGCCATCCTCATTCGAGGAAGCAGTGCAACAACCAATATGGGTTGATTCCATGGTATAGGAGTATGACTCCATTATTAGAAACATTGTTTGGGAAGTGGTCCCAAGACCAGTAGACAAGTCAGTGGTCAGTTCCTGATGGCTTTACAAGGTTTAAAAAACAACAGATGGGAGTGTCGAGAAACACAAGGCCAAATTTGTGGCTAGAGTGTTCTCTCAGGTGGAGGGAATTGATTACGAGGAGACCTTTGCTCTAGCAGCAAGGTACTCTTCAATCAGATCTATTCGAGCACTTTCAATGTAGATGGGATGGAAGATATATTAGATGGATGTGAAGACAACATTCCTGAACAAAGTGATTGAGGAAGAGGTGTTCATTGAACAACCAGAAGAATTTGAGACCTTCAACAAAGAGTTGCCTATGTGCAGACTCACGCGAGTGTTGTATGGATTGAAACAAGCACCCTGTGCTTGGTACATTAGGATCGACAACTTTTTCACCAGTTGGGTTTCAGCAAACGTGAAGCAGATGCAACCTTTACCATATTGTGGTTGAAAGTAAATTATTGATTATAGTATTATATGTCGATCATTTAATTCTAACTGGTGATGAGAAGTTGGTCAAATCTTGCAAAGAGGATCTTGCAAGAGAATTCGAGATGAAAGCCCTGGGGTTCATGCATTATGTCCTTGGTATGGAAGTATGGCAAGTAGATGAGGAACTATTTCTCTCAGGGAAAGTAGGCCAATGAGATACTGAAGAAGTTCCACATGGAGAGAAAAAAACCCATGGAGACTCCTCTAGGAGGGAATTGGAGGAAGGAAAATGCTACTTCAAGTGAAGTAGTGGAGGCTACTATTTACAAGCAGCTTGTGGGTTCACTTATCTATTTGATGAACACACGACCAGACATATGTTTTGTAGTTAACCAGCTTAGTCAAGCAATGGTTAAGCCAACCAAACATTATTGGAAGGCAACTAAACGTGTGTTGAGATACCTCAGAGGTACCACTCAGTTTGGTCTTTGGTACAAACAGACAGAGGGAGTGAAGCTGCAAGGCTTCACAGGTGCATATTGGGCAGGGAGTCCATCTGATAGAAATAACACATCAGGGGGAATCTTTATATTGGGCCAACAATAGTTTCTTGGTATAGCAGGAAGTAGAGATCAGTTGCACTTAGTTCGGCAAACGCTGAGTACATGGCTGCTAATCAAGCAGCTTGTGAGGCTATTTGGATGAGGAATATCCTTGTTGGGTTATTTGGTCAACAGATGGATCCTACAGTGATTTATTGTGACAATTAGAGTTGTATCAAACTCTCTAAGAATCTAGTTTTTCATGATCAGTCCAAGCAAATCGACATCTGGTATCACCATCTACGAGATTGTGTGCAAAGGAGAATCATGTTGCTGGAGTACATTCGTAAAGAGGAACATGATGCAGACATCTTGACTAAGGCATTGTCAAGAGGCAAATTCTTGTTCCATAAAGGCAGGATTGGGATATCTGATAATCCCTTTCTTGTTGAGAGGGAGTGTTGAAAATGCAACAAGAAAATCCTGATTTAATTTTGTCGTTGAATTAAATTAGGAATAAAATTGTAATTCCACATCAAAAGACAACTTGTACGAGTTAACTAAGTTAATTTGACTTAGTTGGCTCAGTTAATTTGAGTTGAGGGTCTAACTTGAGTCATGTAGAGCGTCTCCTACTTTGTAGGAGCCTTAGTTGACTTTTTTTTGAGTTGTAATTATTTAACTCAGTTTAACTGAGTTAAAATAAGTTAAACTAGTTCCAACTGATGAAGGAACTAGTAGGAGGTCAGATAGTGGGGTGTTGCTTCATGTGTTCAACCAGTTAAATGATGATTCACTCATAAATAACTCATGCATGTCAGATCTGAGAGTTATCCAGTTGAGATTGGAGTTCAAGGTGAATTGTACAGGTGGTGCATGTACTCAGAGGAAGGCCTATGAGGATTGCATGATTCATATTGAGGAATTTCCCTAATTAACAAGGGGCTAATTCCCAAGGAAACAACGCAAGGAAATAGGGACTTGGGCAAGTAGAAAAATGGTTAAGTATTGGCCTAGGCTTGTCTAGGAAGCTATGAGATAGATAGAGATAGTGCAAAGGTTGCTTGGGCTTGAGTAAAGCATTGTAATCTTCTCATATTTTCTAACTAATGTAGTATATAGATCAAGGGTTTTTAGTTGTGGTTTTCCCCAGGAAATCATTGTGTAATATGTTGATTGAATTCTTTCAGTTGTATGCTTTGTGATTTCGTGATCGTTTAATTGTTTTCGCTAATGAGTAGAGTAGATTCAAGTCTATTGTTTTAGTAAATTACAATTAGTAGTTTGAATCTACAAGGGTTTTTTACAAAACCCATCCAAATTCTTCTTCTATTAGATATTCATCAATTGTTCAGCTAAGATGCAAAGTACAATGAGACACATTAATCATTTTAGGTCACCTATGGCCACCTAGGTATCTGAAATGATCCTTGTTACCCACTACCTGTGGGTAGTATGCATACGAGAAATTTTTTCTCCTACATGGTCGTCAACTGGCAGCCAACAACCTCTTGTGGCCCTCAGATAGCTTGATGTGCCATTTTCTCCACCACTTGAGCCAACCATTTGGTCCCTTGCCCATTTGTTATGAATGTATGTTTGAAGGTGGGCCTACCGACCCCGAACGTATGGCTTTTCAATGGTATAGTTGAGTAATTTTTCTTACTTGTCATGGGCACTTTTGGGCATGGATTGGTGGGGGGATTCGACGGAAAGAGTGGGTTAGGTCTGTATTTCTGTCTCCATTGCCCAATTTCGTGGTTACCCTTGCATCCTAGTCCTATGGGATCAACTTTACTGGCCATTAGCTTTAGGGCTGACACTACATGGGAAATCCCGATTTTGGTTGCGTGGTCTCACCTCTCGATACCACTTACAATGTGAGGGATGAATTGGTCCATCATCAAATCAAGGATGATTTGCTTTTCCTTGCTCTCCTTCTTGACATGAGTGGCTGATAGTTTTGGGTTGGAACGCACAACTATCAATTTCTCAATATGCTCCCAAATCTCAGCTCCATCCATAAGCATATGTAGCGTTATCTTCCAGGGTATAAAATTTGAGTCACTATCCAATTTGTCACACCGTCTAAGATCAAGAGTCACCATCTTGCAAATCTGAAGCAACCTCAAAGCAAAAAATTAGCGACAAATAAGTAGAACAATCTTTCTAAGATTCAAGTGCTTCTCCCAAGCATCACAGGGCTTCACACCCAACAACCTCAACAAGGCCAAGAACCACTCCTAGGTACAATACAACTGAAATACTAATTCTCTCTTCACCTAAAGAGTGATGTTAGCAGAATAAATTTGATACCATGTAGAAATTTGTGTTCTTTGACTTCCAATATAGACAAAAATTTCACCTCACTGTGAGGTTTTCCAGATCTGGTCTTTGTAAACTTCATGAAATATCAATTTACAACAGCAAACAGTGGACAAGATTTCATTTCACATCAATCGAATACCAGACATCCCAAAAGAAAAGATATCAAATGTATGCCAACAAGTTTCAGCCATTGGAACACAATTTTTATTAATTTTAGTTAACAATGGTATGTTCTATGCGTTGCACAATTTACTTCAATGTTCCTTTAAGCAGCCCAATGACAATTTCCAATAGCAATCACATTAACCATAAATCACATTGACAGTAACTATAGATAGAACATGAATAGTAAAATGCAGAAGACAAACCAAGACAAGAGGACACCAGATTTGACGAATGCTAGGAAAAACCCCCAAGATGGGGAAAACTCTTTGATCAATTATTCTTATTATTATATTAAATGTTCAGCAGAGAGTGTAAAAAAGTCAAAATTGACTTGCCAAATCACCGAAAACAACCCTGTCAAATGTATAGTCAACAATAGTCAAATTTTGCGCTAACCAAAAAGTCAACGTAGGTCAACGCAGTAGCAAATCATCCTCTACACAGCGCAGTCATAACGAGTCAGCCCAAAACAGTCCTAAAAACAATGGTCAAACTTGGTCAAATTATGCAGTAAACTCTGCGGTCAACCTTGCGATTGGTCACAGTGAAAGTCAACATAATGCCTCGGTTCTTGTGCCAATAAATGCGGTCTTCCGAAAATGAAATTATGACCCAAAAATCGCAGTCAAATGTGGTCAAAACACCCTTGGTCAACGCTGGTCAAACCTGCAACAGACTTTGAAATTTCGGACATGTAAGTCGTCCTTCTGTTGCCACACATGTGAGGAAAAGAGATGGCCAATAAGCTGTACGAACCAATCAGATGAGGAGAGAGAAGAAGGTGTGTGATGATATGATGCCAAATGAGGTTTGAGGTCTCTCATATTTTTACAAGATGTTGAGGGTGAAGACACATGTCTCTTGGGCTTCATGAGCCTACATGATGATGTGGCCGACCTTGACAATTTGCACATGTGTGGGCATAAATTCAAAAACAGATTTCTGTTTATCCAAATTTAATGGTCTTTAGGTCGATTTTGGTCTCTCGAAAAGAGGAATTCGATGCAATAATCATCTCCATCAAATGATCTGTCCAAAGTGGAATTTGGCCCTAGTTTCCAATTTTAACAATTTTTCATGCATAAAAGAGGCCTGAAATAGAGCAGTAAGTCCACTCTATTATCTTCCAACTATATGTTAAATCCCATAAGAATGTAAGCGCTTAAACATGTCAAAGTAGCACGAACATTAAGCGCTGGAAATTTCCAAATCAAAAAGACAATGATCGTGATAAAACAAATGTGCAATTTTTGACAGCCGGTAACTTTACACACACACACATTATCTTGCAAGGAAAAAAGGAACGAAATACATATTGGCATTTTAGAAGGAAATCCAAGTCTATATAAACTCTTATAGATGATTGCATAATGCAAAGTCCAAAAATATTATTTATAGATGAGGCTATACAACCTGTTGAAAAGTGTCACTAGGTTTGGTCTTCATAATGACATATGTAATTGTGATTTTATGTAATTGATGAAAACAAGAAAAATAAAATTATTATTGTAATGCTTGTGTCATGGGTTTCATGAGCAAGAAATTTTATTTTTTGTAATGGCTCTCATTGTGAGTCTTTAGGATTTGTCATCTAGTCATAAAAGTCAAATTGAGTCAATCTCATATATGAAGGACCCTTCTTGGGCATGTTACATTTTGTATGAGTCATAAAATAAAGTATGAAAGCCCTCCAAGATAAGCGCAAGACCTCTCCTACAAGTCGACTTCAAGAAAATAATATCTTCACCAAAGGACACGTCGGCTCACCTACATGTCATGTCGTCTAATTAGCATGGGCAACAACTATAAATAGGGCAGCTCGGCCTTATTTCAGTGACACAATTTCTGTGATGAATTTTGGTCAAGGTCTAAAATAGAAAGTGGTGCGAAGGTCAGCGAAAGGGAGTCTCCTGGCCAGCGTGAAGAAAGAGGGAAGAGCGAAGTTTTCTTGGGTTTGTTTTGGACTAATATACACTCCACACGTGTAAGGATCTGCTGTCACCTATTGCAGACAGGGCCAAGGTATTTCAGTTATCATAAGAAGTAAGATTTGGGAAAAGAACAAGTGTATCCTCAAGCTGAATTGAGGAAGGACAGTCTCCTAGTCAAGCGAAGAAGGAAGATACCTCCAAACAACTCACACGTGAGAATTGCAAGGGTATACGATAAGCTGAGGTTGCAGATTTGTGGATGAAACCGAAATTGCAGTAGTGCAGACAGTTTGACTTGCGTTGACCATAGGAGAAGGAAAGAGAAACAAGTTTATTTCAAGAAGGATTTCATCAAGGAAGGTTTGTGACTTGGTCTTGGAGTGGAAAAAAGGTCTAGTGTCTTGGTCTTGGTATTCATCAATTGGAATCTCTATAAGAAGAAGAATCTGTCTAGGTTTTCCTCTCAAGAAAGAGAGGTTTTGGCCCTGGCTGATAGCCTATATTCTGTGTCTCGTGTCTCCTTATGGTTTATGCATTGGTAAACGTTTGATGAAGAATAACATTATAATAATAAAGTAAAAGAAGATCCTAATCTAAGAAGTAAAAAGAACTCACAAACAGTTATCAATGGAAGAGAAATCACCTAATCTCGATGCCCTAGATTTTTCAACACATCCAAGATTCCAAAATCAGTCTTTATACATGAGGCTATACATTCAAAATTGGGCTTTATATACATGATTATATGTGTTGAAAATGAAATAAAACATGAGCTAAAGACAAGTACAATTACATATCCTAATAATCGTCATCATCAATTTCATCAACAAAAATAGAACAAGGTGTTTGTTCAGCAGAACTAAATTATGGATTGCTAAGAGATAAATTAGTTTTTGGAGTGAATAAAGATAAATTATCGTGGTAGATTAAATTATTTTTTGGCCATAGAAAGGCCCCACACCCTTTTTGCGCACTTAATTCAGCCTGCACAAGCAAAAAACAGTCGTGAAAACAGAGTAGATTTGAGAGTTTTGGCATATTGGTATGCCATGTTGGGGGTCGCCGTTTCCTAACACACACACACACCTGTATAAAGAATGAAGTACATGTACATGTTGAGAAATCTAGGGCAGCTAGGTTATGGTTAATTCAATTTGATTTCTCTTAACTTTTAATAGTTGCTTGTGACATTATTTTAGATTCTTCTTCTCTTTATTGTTATTTTGTTAATTTATCAGCAAACAACTACCAAAAACATGAAGATTGTCAATGACAAAAGGGCACTAGATGTAGGCGCTCAGCCAGGGGAAAACCCCTATGAAGGGGAAAAACCCAGTCAAACTCTTCCACAAATAAATTCAAATCAAACTTGAGGCAACCAGAACCCAAGACCAAGACAAATGATTTCCCTCACTCCACCAAGTCAGCCTTTGATAAACTGCAAACTAGATTTTTGGCCCCTCTTCTTTCTTCTGCAACACTTGGTTTTCTGCTCTTTTTCAGCCCTGTAGTTCATAAAAAAAAACTCGAACGTGTGGCTAAGGATCACTTATTTCAGACTTATGCTTTGACTTATCTTCCTTCTTAGCATAGGATACACCCTTCTCTTGATATTTCACACTCCATTACTCCTAGTTGTAGATATGCCATCTCTTCTTGCTACTCAATAGGTCGAATGATAGGCTATTTATAGTTGTTTAAGGCCGACTTGGAGGATTAGGGTAGGATGACATGCAGGAAAGGAATCTGACTTGATGGAGAAGTTTTTTTTGACACAAAACATTTTTTCTTCTTTGACTTAAGGTGCCCATGAAGGGCCTTTGACATTATGACTTCGATTTTGACATAACACAAAAGTCCTAGAGCACTCAATGGGTGCTTTGACCTATTGACCATTGACCCAAGCATGAAAGCCATGCTTTAATAAGTCAATTTCTTTTACAATAAAAAAACATTTGTCTTTCTTTTGACAAATACAATTATGAAGACCGACACTAGTTACATTCTTCAACAATACATTCCATATGTTTATCACAAATATGGTACAATCTCTAGCTCTCCAAACCTTGGCCAGCAAAAACCAAGAAAACCCTGGCCAACATGAAAGATCTGCAACATGCTAGCATCAACATCAACAACTTCTTGGTTTCAACACTTGTCTCCCACAAGTGTTTACTTGCAACATTTCTCAAAATTAGATCTAAGGTTAGAGTACTATCAAATACGAAGAGGTTGCAAAGGCTACTTTTTGAACTCACAAATGTCACTATGAATTCATGGTGATGTCATTCGTGAAAACCGATGCCTCTGCCACTTTTTAGGCAACTATGAATGAACTTTTTAAACACTACCTAAGGAAGTTTGTACTAGTCTTTTTTGATGATTTTCTTATCTACAATGACATGGAAGGGACATCTTAACCATTTGGAGCGAGTACCTTCTCTCATAGAAGAAAATCAATTTTATGCAGAAATATGAAAATGTACTTTTTGGTAAGGAAGAAGTAGAATACCTTGGCCATGTCATATCCAATGAAGGAGTCAAGGTGGATCCCAATAAAAGCAATTATGGAATGGCCAAAACTACGAGGATTTCTAACATTAGCAGGTTATTACCAAAGGTTCAGCAAGAGCTACGCTCATTTGACAATGTCAGTGTCAAATTTCTTGAAGAAAAAAATTCTTCCAATGGAATAACAAGGCAGGAGAATGTTTTCATACATTTTTTTTGTAAGCTTTGGTAGGACTCTCCTATTTTCATGTCCATTACATACCCCACTACAGGGGAAGGGTAGCCCAAGATTTGAACCCAAGACTTCTGGTTCGGTGAGACTTCATTTCCACGGCCACTGCCGCTTGAGCTACCCCATGTGGACGAGAATGTTTTGATACATTGAAAAAGGTTGTGCCATCCATTCTTGCATTAGAAACATCAAATTTCACAAACCCTTTGTGGTATAATGTGATGTTTCGGGGTTTAGAATAGGCGCAATGTTAATGCAAAACAACCATCCGATAGCTTTTGAGAGTTGGAAGCTCAACAAAAGGGAAAGCTTAAATTCTGCATATGATAAATAGATGCTTACCATTATCGATGCATTAGCCAAGTTTTAACAATACATCGTGCAAAGTAAATTCTCAATATGTATGGATTACAACAGCCTTCAATATATATTACAACAAAAAACATTGTCTACTAAACAACAAAAATGGTTGGAAAAACTTTCCACCTTTGATATGGTAATATTATGCAAAAAGGGGAAGGACAACGTAGTTGATGTAGTATCACGAAAAGATGATGGAGCAGCATATGCAACAACAATGGTGATTCCTAATTGGTTAAACGAAATCCAAGTTGAATATGCAAAATTGAATCTTATTCCATAATCAAGAATTTGGACCAAAACCCAAAATTTGAATGGAGAAATGACATTTTATGGTATAAGGATAAAATTAGTTAACAACATGCTCAAAAGTTTTAAAAGTGAACTTCTTACATTTGTTCTAATGTCAGTTGCTAAGTTTGAAACATAAATGTGCTTTTGTCTACTTGTTTTGCAACCTTGCTATGATTTCTAAAATTTGGAAGCTCTTAAATTCGTTTCGGTTCATGTCTGCTCTTTTGGAGAAGTTGAATACAAAGTTCTAAAAGGCATAGACCAAGGCTATATTTTTAATCAATCCTAAACCCCATGGATTGTAGTGCTATTTGTATTTATCTCATCGTCGTTTTTTACTTCAATTCAACATAAGGTTATTTTCATATTTCATCCATTCCCGTGGCATGATTTTTGTATTAAAGATTAACTAAGTTCCCATGGCATGATTTTTGTATTAAAGATTAACTAAGTAATTTCATCCATTCCCGTGGCATGATTTTTGTATTAAAGATTAACTAAGTAATTTCATCTATAATCTGTCATGATCTTCCCTCATTTCCCCAGCCCATTTTTCTGCGTCTGATACTCTGTGTACCTGACTTATCAAGATGTCTTTAGACTGGGATCCTTTTCCTTCCATGATCTCTGTAAACTTTGTTCCATTTCTTTTCGATGCTTCTTCCGTAAGTTGTGAAATCGCAATGGTGCATATGGTCAACTTCGTCTGGCTATATGTGTTTTTTTTGGGACCAAAAGCATATACTATTATATATGAAATTAATTGACGGGATTTGTAATTTTCAACTTACTAACTAGCACATAATTCCAATCTACCTAACAAAATTTATACGCCAAACAATGTTAGGTCTTATTTTCCACTCTCATCCAATATCAACCGCCATCAATACAATTGGTTGTTCCACTAATGAAGATACATGTATTAGAAGAGGTTTAGAATAAAAGAGACTTTTAGCAATATTATTATCATTCGCCACATGAGAGTTTATTGGTGGGCACCTAGATATTCATGGATGGGTTAAGGTATACCTACGACTCTTAAAACCAGCATAAATTTATCTTGATTCCATTCTATTAAAAACAAACATTATAGTTATAACATTTTGACATTCTTTGATATTTAAGTTTACAGTTTGTCATAACATATCGGAGTCATCGGAGTCATTTAAGGAGGTGGAGGAATTGTCTGCACGGTTAAAGTGGTTGTAATCTGGGCAAAAAAAATTCAAAAAATCTTATAGAGGCAGTGTTTAAATAGTGTTTTTGATGGTAGAAATGAATTCAGCGCCATCAAAAATGTCTAAGACATCTAAAATTTTGAAGTTTAACAACTATAACTTAGATTTACAAAAATCTTCCTTATCTGATTTTTCTTCTCTCTAAATATCACTGAAATTTCCATAACTTTCTAGGCAATTCCTCCGACTAGTTAAACTACCGCTAACATATCTAATATAAACTGAAAATCTATATTATAAAGATTAAATTCTTTTACATTCCGTTATTAGTTACTAAATTTCTGATTTGTTAATTTCTGGGCTTTTATCTTTTATTTTATAAAAACTTACCAACCAATCACTTTTCAACGGTTAATTTCGAGACTTGCCTTGGGTTATGAATTGTTTGTAATGTGCAGATTAAATTTGCTTGTGTCCAACTCGCAAGAAAGTACATGGAGCGTGTGGCATCTGAGCTGGATGGTATTGCAAATATCTCAGAAAAAGAACCAGTTAGAGAGTTTCTACTTCTGCAGGGAGTGCGTTTCGCCTTTCGCGTTCACCAGGTGAGAAATTGCATCCGTTATGCTGTACTTTTTTTAATGAAGTTGTGAGCAGCAAGGCTGATTTCTCAATGTAGCAAAATCAAATTTTAAGAATTGTATTTCAGATACTCCAGTATCATATATACCTTGAACAACTCTAGCTCTGTGGGAATTTCATAATACTTAAATGTTATGTGCAGTTTGCTGGAGGTTTTGATGAAGAGAGTATGCGAGCATTTGAGAGTCTCAGAAGGCGTGCTCAGGAGCAGACTGGAGAAGCAAACTAAGCAACGATTACAGATTAATTTTCAAATCCAACCTAATTTTCCTGTTGAAAAAGAATAGATGTATCATATTTCAGAAGTCGGTTAGGTTGACCAAAGTCAACCAACCCTTTGTATTAGTGTTGCACTAATTTAAGATGAAGTAAAAGCATAAAACATAATAAACCCAAGATGAATGTTAAAATCCGAAATTCGGCTCTGATTTAGTATATTGCCTCATGTGGATAAAGTGTATTCTCCATTTTAGAGCTCTCATCACATGACCTTTAGTTAGACTAACCATGAAATCCACCTGCATGGAGTTTTGATCGAACTCTTTCACCGTAGTATTGTTATCATTCTGACTTGACATCCGTCAATGGAGTTATGATTAGTAATTTCATGCGTTAATGAGAAAAACACTTAATTATATACACACTGAAATGTTGGTGATATACTTCAATTCCGACGTTTAGCACTAAACCAACTTATATGCGTGGTGAGGGCCATAGCTATGAATTACGTATCCTTTGGCTTAAGCAAAATCTTTTTCTGGATTTAGTTATTTAATTAGACGGTTAATCAATTTATATTTGACAATATTTAAATATTAGGATATATGATATGTTAAAAATATCTATGAGTTTTTAGAGTTAGTTTATTGGGTTATATTTAATATATGGTGTGTTAAAAATATCTAAAAGTTTTTAGAGTTGGTTTTATTGGTTATGAGTTAAATATAAGATTTATTATTTTTTTAAAGTTGAGAAGTTCATGTGTTTAATTTTTTTTTAATCTTTTTCATGTCTAGCTTTATCAATGTGTTCAACTCTTTTTATCTTTTCCGGGTCTAGCTTTATCATCAAGTTTGACAATACCTCCTTTATTGAATCCAAGATAATACTCATAGTGATTTGCTCTTTCTTTGTAGAGTCTTCAGCCACACTGCATTTCACTGCATTTCATTATGTGCTCACCACACTAGTTTAAATCTCGCACTGCACATATGCAACTCTATTCTTCTCTTCATTGACCCAGATCTCCGATTGGTCATCGTCTTCTTACACTCTCTTCTACTCATGGCTCAGTTTGATGTTCATTTGCATCCCAGATCTACATTTAGATATGTTCTGGGATGTGCTTCTGCTCTCAACTCAGCTTGATGTTTATCTGCGTGTCAAATCTGCTTTTAGATCTGTTATGGGCCCTGCTTCTGCAACTTAGCAATATTACCACTATTCTCTCTGTCATACGATCTGCTCAAGTTTCATCTACACAGGGTAAGCACATGCTACAACATTTAACTCGGAATTTATAGCTTAAGATCTCTATTACCATGGGTATCGATCCATGGCTTTCACCCATGGTATCATGGATCCTTTAACCATTTCAACAAGCCACATTTTGTTCACATGCAGTATTCTCATAGTTCTCTCATATTCTTACATACAACTCTTCTCCTGTTTACGTCACGTTTACCTCTTATTTAGCCATCTGTCTCCTTACGCATGTGTTCTCATGCATGTGCTCTGTCTCATGCTCTAATAATTGCATTGCATGCATTCTCTAATAATTGCTCTATCGACTACTCTTACCAAGAAATCATATGTATATGAGAACCATTTTAGCTCCTTTACCTTAGTTGTGCCTTTACTCATCCTCAACATCCTTCCTCGTGATCAGGCGTTGTTACCTTGGATTAACATGTCACTATTGTGATGAATCTGATATCAAGCTTATTTGTTATGAAGGACACTTTGTATCAAGCATATCTCGAATGCCCATATTTCCTTTTCCTTAGCCTTTGGCTCTAAGTGTTGGGCACTTAACTCCTCGTGACTTGGGGCTGGGACCCTGTCCTTTGCTAAAAAATCAGAAAGACAGAAAAATTTTCTTACGTTGATAATTACTTGTGATATCTTTGTGTTCTTATTAACTTTCTTATGTTTTTCTTTTATCTTGGTTTAATCAAGCAATCATCAAGACAATACACAAAGATCAATGACACCAGATGTAAGCATTCAGCGAGGGCTAAAACCCTTTTATAGGGGAAAACCCAGTCAAACGCCTCCACTAGAAAATTCAAGTTGAGATAGTCCAAAAGACCTTCCTCCTCCACCAAGTCGGCGTTTTGAGATAGACCAAGACCCTAGACCGAAAGACTTTCCTCCTCCACCAAGTCAACCTTCCAATATGATTCAACAACCTTCAATTGTCTCCTTTTGTCCACTAGCTATAACCCAACAACAACCTAGAATTTCGGCGCCCAACAACTCCATAATTTTGGCCCAACTTCAAAACTGTAGTTTCGGCCCCTCCAGCAGCTCAATAGCTCCACACGTGTGAGAGAAAGAGAGAAAATTTCAATTTCTAGTGCTTGACAAAGTCCTTTTCCGCTAGCCCTTTCTTCCTTGTTCTTTGAATTTCTCACTTTTTCTTGTCCCGAAAATTTCAGATCAAACTTATTGAGTGAGTGCTCCAAATGAGGTCGAGTTGTTGCCTTTATATAGGAGATTATGCCCTTCAATTAGGCCGACTTGATGGAGCAGGCCTAGAAGACCTCATTTACATTAAAATAAAATTATTTCTTGATTGACAATGCCCAAGAAGGGTCTATTACATTATGACATGGACAAGGACAGTTGACATAAACCTTAGAAGCCTACAATGGAGGCTTTGACCTATAAACCATTGACCCAAGCATGAAACCCATGCTCTAATAAGTCAATTACTTCAATAATAAAATTATTTTTCTTTCTTTTGACAAATACGTTACATCATGATTCAAATACAATTGTGAAGACCGACACTAGTTGATGCAACCGTAGCAACAAATATCCACAATATGCATACAAATGCATGCCATATTCATGTCCTAGGAAGTTCCATCTCATACTTAGGAAAAGCTCTCTTAAATCAAGATTTAATGTTCTTAATTAAATGCTTAAGCGGAAACGTTTGATTTAGCTATCCAAGGTCTAAACCTTAATAAACATTCGAGCGGAAACTATATGACCCTTCAATATCTTTGGTTAACTCTTATTACCTGCGCATATTAACCATAATATATTTATTCCGCTTTATTTCTATTATAACTCTTGTATAATAGAAATTACACATAAACCATTTAACCCTTTATTACTTTACCATTTTGTCGATTCACATGACTTTGCACATTTACCGATGCTCAACCTGCGCTTCAAATCTGAACCGTTGATATTTTCCTTTAAATCCCAACGATTGTTGCGTCACCCGCTCAACTTTTGTGCGCCCAAATCTCCACTGTTGATCAATCTCGCATGATCCAACGGATATCGCACAATCTCGCACTCCAACTAGCATGACCGATAAAATTTCAAAAGCACGTGAGAAAAGTTGTTTTGGTGTGCTACGTGTCGCCTCCAAGTTTTATCGCGTAGAATTTTGAAATACCACTTATAGCCTTTAGGCCACACGAGATACCACTTCTGGTCTTTGGAAAACTGCCCACATGCTTAACTCAAAACCTTTAAGAAAGATGCTTAACCAAAGGTTTAACGCTTAATCTCCGTCATTCCTCTTTCGTCGTTATTATTCATCGATTTGGCCGATCCGCCGGTTCTCGTGCTTTGCTGTTTAATTCTTTCTACGTCATTGATCTTTCGTTTGACTCCTTCCTAATCTTAATTATAGTCCATCATTGGAACTGTTTAACCTCCAATTTTCTACGTACGTTGTCTCGGCGCTCTGTCCATATCTTATGCAAAAACATTTCGTTTATAAATAATTACAATTTGATCACATATGTACTCCACACAGGTTTGAAATCGAATTTCTATATTCGTAAACAAGTGTTTACACAGTTTCTTCTCTCAAGCTTGATTTCCAATATCAGTGGCCTTTGTTTCCCTATCTGCCCGTATGCTTACAATCAAACTCTATCTAATATTTGACTCTCTAACTAACTAACTAACTAACTCTCTCTATGCCTTTTAGGCTTACATTTATACAAAAGGTTTTGTAACCCATTTCGGTTCAGATCTTTAATCTCCTCATCAAGTCCTAAAATCTTTCAATGACCCCTTGGGGATCTCAACAACTCAACTAAATCCTAAAGCTTCTCTTTAATCCCCAAAATCATGAAACCAATTCTTAATCTAAGATTTACAATATTTCAAAATCTCTCAATCCTCACTAATCATTCATCATCACTCATGTTCTCCTACATTCGAGAACATTTACAATATTCCTCACAATATCTAATTAATTCCTATTTTTAATATCTCTCATAAACTTACTTAAAAACCTTAATAATCACATTAATTTAATACTCATGAAACCAACTTCCTTAAAACACAAGACCCCCTATGTCTACTAAAATACAATGATATTTCTGAGCCGAATGCTCCTGCATCACTAGTTACATTCTTCGACGTTCCCTCTTAACTAGGGAGGTATTCGTAATTACATAAAGGTACATGAAGATCTCAAAATGATATGAACTATGAAGAGTTCTAGCACACGTAGTGCTATAGATTAGATACCTAACCAGGGTATTCTAATTGGGTGGGACTAAGGTAAACTCACCTTTAGCCACTTTAGGTACCATCAAGTTTTTAAGCTCTATCACCAACCCAGGGATTTAGGTGCGTATCCAAGGTCGAAGCTCCATGACCAACGCCACCCTCCCTAGTTCGAGATCTAGATATCGACACATAGGCCGATCAGATGCCCTCCCAAGCATTTTGGTTCCACAAGATGCTTCACCTTTCCTTACCAAATATATATCCATCAATCCAAGCATGCTGCAAAAGTTCAATTTATTTATGGGGAGATCCTGCACAATGATAACCCCAATTAGTAATAAACTTTCAAATATATATACAAGTAAACGCAAATCTTCGGGGTCCTCAATTATCCTGATGCTACTTATATTGTCATCAAGTTATTCTTCTTTCATTTCTTCAGCAGCACCAAATAGTTTTAGTACTCTTTAAGTCTTTTGTAGATCCATTCATTATTTGGTTTCATTCTTTATTCAAGGTATTCACTATGACTATCATAATATGCACTCCCTTTTAACTGGGGAGATATATATTTTTCTTTTATCCAAGCTCCCTCTCAACTTAGGGAGATCAACAACTTGATAACATTGGGGAGACTTCACTTTTTCAAGGCTTCATTTGTTTCTCATGGCATCACGCTGATTATCTTCATTCTTGTAGCTTCATCATGTTCATCATTATGAACATCTTCAACTTCTTGAAGATCATGTACCTGCAAAACTTTAACAAGTGTAACCAAATACAAATCGAAGCATAAAGTTAACTATATCAAAATCATGTCATTACAATGGAAGGATCAAACCATTCATGCTCTAGACATCAAATACCCAAATCAAGTTAGGTTCAAATTCAACAAGGGTTACATCTTTTTACATACTAGACTTTAACTTCTTGCTAGGGTTTTGTCATAAACCATAGACTCCATCTTTGAGAAACAAAGCCTTAGATATCAACAATTCAATCAAATAACAATTATACATCTAAGGTTTCAGCAATATGCTTTTAGAATTACATGTCAGACTCTACTAGGGTTTGTTGCAAACCTTATATTCTATCATCAAAGCTCAATCATATCAATAATCGAAAACAATATCATCATGTCCTAGAATATCAATCTATACTAGGGTTTTGTTACAAACCCTAGAATTCACAAACTAAAACATGAGTATCAACAATTAAGTTAGCATACTTGCATATACATATCTAAAATTCCATACCCTAGCATTAATCATCAATACAAACATCAATACATCGAAATTAGATATATAACAATTTTCACCTAGCTAGGGTTTCGATCATACAAACGAATATACGCCTAGGGTTTCATTCCCATGATCTTACTTTGGCTATTACAAGGGTTTTTGTTTCTAAACCTTAATTCACCAAACCCTGAATATCTAGGGTTTCATTATATAACCTAGACATTAATAGCAAACCCTAAAGAACCAAGGTTTTATCATAAGATTATCAAAACCCTAAACTTCAAAAGAATAGGATTTCTATACTTCATCAACAATCCCTAGGTAGACTAGGGTTTCGGTATTAACATTGAAATACCCTTAAAAACAAGAGGCTAGGGTTTTACAGTGAACCCCAAAGGTTAGGGTCTCACCAAAGTGAGCAAATAGCAAGAGATAATAAGAGTAGATTCAATTCGAAGATTAATCACCCACACAAGAATCCTTAAGATTCAAAACCCTAGACATAACAATGTAAGTAATGTAAAGCAAAGTTGAAAAGAGAATGAACATACCTTTTTTATTTATGAATAGAACCTTATAACAAAACTTGTATTTTAAGACATACCTTGAATTGTTCTTTAACAAACCTTGTAGAACATCAATTCTTGAAGGGTTTCTTTTGCAACTGAGCTTCTTCCATACTTCAAGTCTATCCTTTGATGTCTCGTCCATAACCTTTATATATTTTGCAATCTTTCCTAGCAATGAAAATATAAAGAAAAGGTTATTAGCACACTATACAAGCAAATCTCGATATGAGGAGGAACCCAAACATAAAAGAGGAAATAAAGAACAAAATACTTATCTTTTGGTAAAATGGTGGAGGCTCCCTCTTAATTCAATCTTTCTGAGGGACATCTACAAGTTATCAAAATAATTCAAAAATGTTCTAACAAGACATGTTAGACCTACAAATTCTAAAAATCAAAACATAAGGAAAACAATACAAAACTTAGAATAGAAGACTAAGAAGGATATGTAAGAGAGGACTTAGTAGTATAAGTCTTTGACTTTTGATTTTTCAGTCTTGTTCTACTTAGGTGGAGCTTCATCGGTAATATTTGCTTGTTCGTTGTCTCTCCTTATTCATTGGATTCTTAGGACATTGATTCTTGTAATGGCCCTTCTTATGACAGTTGTAACATTCAATCTTAGATAGGTCAACTTTATTTCTTTGGTCCTTTGAACTTCTTGAAGGTTCCCTTTTTCTTGTGATAAGCAGAATAGGCATTAGAGGTGTTATCTTCTTCATCCCCCTTCTTGTTGTGTACTAATGATATTTGAGCTTTTTCTTGATTGCATGCATTCCACATTTGTTTGAAAGTTGGAGTATCCTTCCAATTGTTAATACCTAATGCAAAAGCACTCCAAGATTTTGATATACCTAGAAGAGCAACAATTATGAGGTTTTTTTTTTTTGGTTGCCCTGGTACAACCTCATATATTGCTTAGATTTCATCTCTTATTCTAGATATCCTTATAGAATATAATGAGACAATATCATTTCTTGTCATGCTTATTGTCCTTTGTTCATTCTTGAGGCTAGCTATCTGACCAATTTTCTTAATGGTGAATAACTTCGAAAGAGCTTCATACATTTCTTGACCAGAGTCGATGTTGAATATGTATGGAATTAGGTTTTCCTTTAGTCCATCTACTATCAGATTCATGGTCAATATTTCAGTTCCTCTGAACTTCTCCTTCCCTACATCATCTGTAGGTTTCTTGACTTTTCCTTGAACAAGGTACAAAACTTTCTGCTTAGCGACGATAAGATATATCCTATTTTTCCATGCCCTGTATTTGGAGGCTCCTTCTAGCTTGTTTCCTCCCTTCATTGTAGTTGACATAGTTCCTATAGATAGTAGTCTCCTTGTATAGTAATTTTCCTTAATGACCTTCCTTTGATTCCTTTTTCTTCAATAGATCTTCAAGTTGTCTTTTTCTTCCTTGTTCACCTTAGCTCTGATACCTTGTTAGAAAATCAAAAAGGAAGAAAGATTTTCTTATGTTGATAATTACTTGTGAAATCTTTGTGTTCTTATTAACTTTGTTATATTCTTCTTTTATCTTTGTTTCATCAAGCAACCATCAAAATAAAATGCAAAGATAAATGATACCAGATGTAGGCACTCAAACATGGATAAAACCCATTTATAGGGGAAAATATTCTCAAACTCTTCCACTACTAAATTCAAGTTGAGATAGACCAACATCTTATACCAAAAAACATTCCTCCTCCACCAAATCAACCTTCCAATATCATTTAGCAACTTTCAATAGTCTCTTCTTGTCCAACAACCAAAACTCAACGACAACCCATAATTTTGGCCCCCAACAACTCCAAAATTTCAGCCCAGCTTCAAAATTGTAGTTTCGACCCCTCCAACATGTTAAGGTCCTATAATAATACGATTCATAATTTTGAATTGGCTATGGTTAGTCTTGTAATATTGTACATACTTTTTCTTTCTGCAAATGTTTTCCATATTAAAAATTAAAAAAAATATAAAGAGGGTATGTCTTAAAAGAATAATCAAAAGATAAAAAGAAAAAAGAAAAGTGAAGAAAAAAAAGTGAAAAATATGAACCCCAAAAATAGAGCATGAAAGTGTGCAAATTAAAGTGTCATTACTTTTATGTGAAAAATAATGGTTGCGTGCAACTTCTCATAAATGCCACAGTCCATGATAGTCAAATAGTTTAATCTTGACTAATTCATGCTTTAAATTTCATGTTTATAGATAGAGAATAAAGATCTAACCAAACTGTTTAACCTTGACAGATCAATAGTTAGGTAGAGAAATAAAAATGTGCTCATAAGCTTAATTTGAGCCATTGGAAGTTATAAGGTTAGAATTAGATAGTTTGCTTGTCAAAAGAAAAGGAAAGAAATGGTCTACTAGCTTAAATGAACTCTTTAAAATGAATAAAAATTGTTAGGATAAGTAAAGGTAGGTAGAAGAAGGGTTGCAGATATACAAGGTTGCTAAATCATAAACACATTTATCATGCTTAATCCTATGTTTCAGTGTGTAGGATCATTTATGAGATTCAAAAGATGTTCACAAACTTACTTGATTAACTTCCCCTCATTTCATTTCACCCCACTACATACTTACTAATT
Source organism: Pinus taeda (assembly GCA_000404065.3). Classification (NCBI taxonomy): domain Eukaryota; kingdom Viridiplantae; phylum Streptophyta; class Pinopsida; order Pinales; family Pinaceae; genus Pinus; species Pinus taeda. The sequence goes on along the minus strand of APFE030443805.1, from coordinate 132,441 downwards.
TCCCCATTATCCCATCATGTCTTATAAAAATACTAGTTTCCCTTCATTTTGATCCTTACCCTTTATCTTAAGGTTTTATCCTTCCCCTCCCCGCATTATTTAATTAATTCCCCGAATTCATATTTTCTTAACAACCCTTCTAACCCACCACCCTTGCTGCGGTTAAGAAAACTCCGCCACATTAAACCTTGGTCTTACTCCATTAACCCGCTTAAATTTAATCCCCACTTTATTCATTAATTAATTACAATTAGTTGTAATTAATCCCCTGAGCCCCGCAAATCTTCACCCCGATTCCCCTCCGTGCATCTCGACCGCGCGACAACCGTTAGATCTTCCACCCCTAGATCTAACGGCTCACATTCATATCACGCTCATGCCCTATCCGACCTTTACCAGCTCAAGAGAATGCGAGATTCGCGGTTTTGCTCAGGCCCCATTTTGCTACCTGGCAGTGCTAGGTGAAATCACGTCCTCTCAAGGAAATACCGCCCGCTTGCCAAAAGCGGTGCGATAGCCCCTGAAACCGCCTCCCCGCCAAAAGCCAAAACCATTCACGATTCATTTATGAATTTCGCGCCAAATTCTAACTGTTGTCAGTTAAAAAGCCGAAGAAACCCATTTTGACTCTTTTCACTTGTTTGCACTGTGAATGCTGCCTAAGCCTTCCTGTGCCACCTTGAGCCTCTACAACTGAAATTGACCACCGATTACCTCCCGAACAAGCTTCGGACACCCCATTCAAGCATCCAGTGCACAGTTGAAGCCATTGTACTCTTTACAGTCACCATTGAAACCAATTTGCAGCCTGAACTACCAATTTCTAGGTATTTTGAGAAAAAACCAAAACAACCCTCTCAATTTGAAAGCGTACAATTAATTTAAAAGATTAATTAATTGAATTTAATTAATATTCCCTAAATTGAAGAGTATTTCCACTAGAATACCGAAACCCCTCTTTTGCAAACTGCAAATTACCCTCTCACTGCACCAGAGTTTTCAAAGTCTCATTGCTACAGCCTATACAAGCCTAATTCACACCTTTCCCCCTAAAAATGGCTTCCCAGACCTCTCTGGATGTCAGACCTATGTCCACCCCTCACCTGGACATCAACCATTTGGCACTAGCAGACAGGGATATCCAAATAAAAGACACTACTACCCCAACCAACCTTCTGAGGCTCCACTACTAGAGTAAGGACAAATTCCTGAACCATGTTGATGACATCCACCTTCGGGAATCCGATTTATCCAAATATCTATTCCCAGAGGTCCACTGATTCCCTGATATTATACATTTTTGTCATGCCTGCTATATCCCTAGCCAAAGAGATATTGTTGCTACAAATCAACAGCTCTTATTCACCATTACACTAGAGTCCATCAACCAAATGCTTCAAGTCCAACCTAGCCAAAATCAGACCCCTCTATCCATTGGAGACCTACTGGACCTGTATATCACCCTGGACCTGGTTAAGAAAAAGCAAATCTTCCAGACTTTCATCATTGAAGACCGCCATACTCGTACAGATACCCCACCCTATGCTGCCACTATTTTTTCAGATTTTGGCAGACATATAATCACCATGCTCTCATGCATCCTATGATACACCACAGATGAGCATGTGGATGAGGTTATCTTGTCCTTCCTATCCATTTTTACCCCAGGCAAGCCTCCTTCTATCATGTACAATTATGCTCAATTTATTGCAGATAGGATGCATGAACAATTCACAAAACTGCCCATTGAAAGAGTTTTCAAGTACTCTTTATTGTTGTTTCACATATTTTTATATTACCAAGCAAATAAGTTCCTTGTAAGCATCCAGAAGTTGGATACCAAGGGAAAAGAGAGATCAGTTGTTTTCTGGATGACCTTGATCCAGAAATTCTCCACAACAATTACATACAAGGACTTCATAGATTCATTTGTCTACCCAGTCATGAACATGTTAACTAGTAACACTCAACCTAGAATCAGCCAAGAAATCAAGAGGGTGCTACAGTTGGCTAAGAACATGATCTGAAAATGGGGCACTAAAGGCTTCTTGTCAGCTTACGAGAACCTCTCCCACTTCCAAAGCTTAAATATTCCCAAAATCTAGTGATTAACCAATTGCGGAATTAATAATGCTTGAAAATAGGTGTATGTTGGTGTTTGTTTTTAGCTGTTCAAATTCCTTAAGTTTTGTTGTTTATGCGGATATGTAAATACATATAACAGTAAAACAGTGCCGCAAATAACAAACACATAAGACAACAATTTAATTAGGAGTTCACTAAAACTCTTGGGCTATGTCTCCGTGAGCTCTAGTCAATTCAACTAGGCTCTTTGGGATTATGGCATAAGTTCTTTTACAAGCTCCACGCTCAACTCCACTAGTTTACACAATGGGCTTAGAACACCATCTTATCCCTGGCTCTTAAGCTCTCAAGCTTTTTGGCTTTGGCTCTGGCTCTAGCTTTTCGGCTTTGGCTTCTCTGAGCTCTCTTTCAGCCTCTGTAGTTCTCTTGATCTCCAAACGACTCTCGACAACCTTCCAACGACCTTCATTCAAATGCGCTCTCTGCTTTTTCACTCCCTCAGCTCTCTGCATTCAAGCTATCTCGTCAATTGAGCTCTCTGGCTTCTTTGAGTCATTCTTCTGGCTCTGTGGCTTCCTGTCCATTTCTTTGCGCGTAATCATTCCTCTGCGGCTCTACGACTTGTTCTGCTCCTTGTCTCTTTGACTGGCCATCTAGCTCTGTGGCTCTCTCTCCCTTACAAACGCATCATTGTCTATAAAACGCCCGCTTGCAGCGTGCACAATGATCAGGGGCAGTTACAAAGGAATCGGGGCATTCCTTTAGGAAAAACCCGAAAATGGAACAAAATTCCAATATACAGAGTTTGAACACATATCTATTTAAAATTGAAAATTTTTTATTACAAAGACATCACTAGAATTGAGATTTTTGGTTATTTTGAAATTCTAGATTCACTATTTAATTCTGAATTTAATGAAATATGTGTTTTTTACCGGAAATACACTATCAGGCGTGCAATCCGGACTTCAAATTCTATGAAATCGCCCATATAAACCCTATTGGGTTGCCTTTCATCGGCATATCGCAATCGCATAGGCGAGAGTCTAAAAACCTCAATACACGGGAATACACAGAAATCCCGAATTCTCGGATTTCAAAATCTATGAAATTGGGTCTATAAATCCATCGGGTCCGACCCTTATCAGTGTATCGCTATCGCAATCGCATTGGCCCTAGCATCGAGGATCGTCGATCGTCAATGGCTGATTAAATCTTGACCATTGATCTGCTCCTTGATCGGACGGTCGATATCGCATATCACTATTGGCATATCATTGTCACAACAGCCCTTTGTATCGGGGATCACCAATCTCTCGACCACCGATTAAATCTTGACCGTTGATCCCTTTTCCCGATCCGACGGCTGAGATCGCACATTGCTATCGACATATCGCATTCGCTACGGCCCAATGGTTCTTCCCTTATACCATGGTGTACGCCGACGCCGATCCACTGATTCGATAATCGGCAATTGCATGTCGCGCTGCCTGGGGTTCCAATATCACATATAGCCTGCCTCCGATTGCAATATGTCAAAGATCGCTGATCGGGGGTCCCTTCCGCCTGGCCTTAAGTCTTCCCTTTGAACCTTTTGCGATGCAATTTTCCTTTATAAGGCCTTAAGCCCATTTTTGGAAGAATTTGCCTCATTTTCAAAGGAACAAAGGAAAACTTCGTTTTGCGATAACTTCATCATTCGAAGTCCATTTTAGCCCATTCAAGTTGCAGTAGATTTAGAATGAAAAGATCTATGCAATGGGACTATTTCCATGAGCATCCTTGGAATTTCATTTTCCTTTGTGAGGAACACTTTAGACTTAGAAGTCTATCCAAGATCCATTTTGGATTACGTTTTCCCACTAAAAGAACTTTTGGTTTCCAAAAGACTAATATATTGATCTAAACAGTAAATGAGAGTAACAACACCCTCTTCTTTCCGACTCCATACACTTGCTTTGCATAGTGCCTCTAAACCAAAGCCTTTGACCACTTTCCTTCCTGGATTTGCTGGTTCTCCTAGGAAGAACTGTCTTTTTCCTTGACTTCATGCAGAACTCCTGTTGAGACAATCACATTAAGTAGTTTGAAATTCTCTGCCTTGATCATTGATCCAATGTGGCTCACAAATATGAAGTTACATCTGCTTCAAAAAAATTTCATTTATACCTATTTGAAAAGTTGTCAACAACCACTGTTAACAACAACAGAAAAATAGACAACCATTGGATGGACTAAACTCCTGCTTCAACAAAAGAAACAGATTTCACATATTGTGAACACCTCCATGTCTTTACATCTGCATACAAATGATGGACTATATAACAAGCCCACAAAACATGCCTTTAAAACAAATGACCCTTAAAGTCAAGCATGTAGAGAAGATCTCAAGGATTCTTTTAAAAAGATGAAACACTTCATCATTATCTCCATCTTGGAGACCAAATCAACTCTTCTCAAGTCAATATTACATGCATGTTTGCAACAAAGCAATCAACCCTTCAAGTTAATTATGCATACATGTTCAAATACAAGGAAAACATCAACATCCTTGTGTTCATGCACAACATTCTCATGCATGCATTTCATCCTTCAACTTTCGCTTAAGCACATTGTACTTTCGAAGTTGAAATGATCATAATGTTGCAGCAATAAAGTGAGTCTCCTACTCAAATTTTCCATTCACCTTCTTGGTAAAATCCTACAACTTGCATCTCATTAACAAACAAATGCAAACAAATGCCTTATATCAATAGACATGCAATCTTAATTGGATAAGAACTCTAGCCATTTATTACCAATCAGTTTCAAAGTTCTTTCCTTTGTTTACACATCAGTATCAACTTGTGAATCATCCTTAAACACATCGTCCATGGAAACTTCCTTTCCATTTCTGCCATCTTCTCTTTCCACCTTCTTCAGCTTTCATGGAAGCATTGTTGGATTCAGAGTCCAACACCTTTCAGCGAGATGCCCTTGCTTATGGTAGTAAGTGAAACACATGTGCATCCTCTTGACAACATGATTTGCCTTGTCCAATGGACCCTTGGCTTCTTGCTTCTTTTCCTTCAAAAGTTTCATGCATGTGGTTATCCTCTTCCAACATCTAGAAACATTATGGTTATCCAAACCACAAAAGGAACATGCAATTATTTTCCCATATCTATGTGGAAATTTGTCATGCTTTGCAAAATCAAAAGGAAGATGATTAGAACCAGATTTATACCTTTTTCTTTCACCTTTATTGCCTTCATGAGGAGGTGAAGCAAATGAATAAGTGGCTCCCTTTGGAACACCATCAATCTCTTCAAGGCTGTTAGAGTTTCCACAACTCTCTAGTTCAAGTGTGTGCTTCTGAACACCTTCATCCTGAAAATGATGTTTCAAGCTATTGCATTCCTCTTGAAAGCAATCTTTACACTGTTGAGGTAGAAGACCTGCAATGCAACTCCTTCTTGGAGCTGTTTCAATGGCTTTCATGGCAGCTTTGGAACTTTCTCCATAAGATTGTCCATAGCCAAGACCCAAATACTTAATCCTTTCTTCAACCATAATTGGCTCGATAATACTTTGTGCATGTTTTCCCAAGCCCTTTCCTTCATAGCCCATCTTGGACATTAGCTTGGAACCTATGCCTTTGGTGTGTTTTTCAAAAGAACCAATATAAGCATTCTTATAAGAATTTGAAGACAAATTGGAATGGTTTATCTCTTCTTCAAGCTGATACTTGACTAAGGCTTCTTTGGCAACAAAGCGTTGTGACTCCAACTCATGCATCTTTTTCAGGTTCATATTTGCAATATGAAGTTGCCTCTCCATTTCCTGTAATTTGTTAGAAAGCATTTGCTTCTCTTCCTCCATGGAATTCAACTGCTCTCTAAGTATGTTGCTCTTCCTTCCATCCTCATACATTTCTCTCACCTTGTCCATCATGGTGGACAAGTCTTGCTTCATGTCTTCATCAAAGACTCTTGTGAAGAAAGAAGAATTTGAGGACTCACTTGTAGAAGTTGTCATTATGCCAATGAACAAATGAACTTCAAACAAGATTAATAAAGAGCTTATTCAAGCAACATTTTGCAACAAACATCTTGTGCTTCAAAGATTGCTTTGAAGTCCTTTGGGATGAGAAGAATGCCTTTAGCCCTTCTTCCTTCTTGTCCTCTCGTGGACTTAGCTATCAGTAGCTTTCCCTTCACCTCTACAAACTCAAACAATAGTCAGTTTGCAAACAAGCATACAATCATTCATACAATCAATCCTTGATTGCCCAAACACCTTTCATACAAGCAATCTTTTGCTCTGTCAATCAAGCATTCTGATTTGAGACCACTTGCTCTAGTATAACCGACTTTGATATCACCTTCCTGAAGGTGGGGTTAATCAATCTCAGGCTTTGATACCACCTGATCTGAAAATGGGGCACTAAAGGCTTCTTGTCATCTTACAAGAACCTCTTCCACTTCCAAAGCTTAAATATTTCCAAGATCTAGTGATTAACCAATTGCAGAACTAATAATGCTTGAAAGTAGGTGTATGTTGGTGTTTGTTTTTAGTTGTTAAAATGCCTTAAGTTCTGTTGTTTATGATTATATGTAAATATATGTAACAGTGAAACAGTGCAACAAATAACAAACACATAAAATAGCAATTTAATTAGGAGTTCAACCAAAACTCTTGGGCTACGTCTTCGTGAGCTCTAGTCAACTCAACTAGGCTCTTTGGGATTATGGTATAAGTTCTTTTACAAGCTCCACGCTCAACTCCACTGGTTTACATAGAACACAATGGGCTTAGAACACCATCTTATCCTTAGGTCAGGGTTTCTGGCTCTCGCTCTAGCTCTTGGCTTTGGCTCGAGCTCTGGCTCTGGCTCTGGCTTGTGGCTCTGGCTCTGGCTTTAGCTCTTCGGCTCTGGCTTCTCTGAGCTCTCTCTCAGCCTCTGCGTGCCTCTATAGTTCGTTTGACCTCTAAGCGACTCTCGGCAACCTTCCAGCGACCTTCAGTTAAATGCGCTCTCTGCTTTTTCTCTCCCTCAGCTCTCTACGCTCCAGCTACCTTGTCAATTGAGCTCTTTGGCTTCTTTGAGGCATTCTTCCGGCTCTGCAGCTTCCTATCCGTTTCTCTGCACGTAATCATTCCTCTATGGCTTTGCGGCTTCTTCTGCTCCTTGTCTCTTCGACTGGCCATCTGGCTCTGTGGCTCTCTCTACGTTACAAATGTATCATTGTCTATAAAATGCCTGCTTGCAGCGTGGCGCAATGATCAGGGGCAGTTACAAAGGAATCGGGGCCTTCCTTCAGGAAAAACCCGAAAATGGAACAAAATTCCAATACACAGAGTTTTACCAGAAATACATTATCGGGCGTGAAATCCGGACTTCAAATTCTATGAAATCGCCTGTATAAACCCTATCGGGTCCGCCTTTCATCGGCATATCGCAATCACATAGGCGAGAGGTCTAAAAAACTCAATACACTGGAATACACAGAAATCCCGAGTTCCCGGATTTCAAAATTTATGAAATCGGGTCTATAAACCCATCGGGTTCGGCCTTATTGGCATATCGCTATGGCAATCACATTAGCCCTGACATCGGACGGTCGAACTCGCATATCTCTATCAGCATATCGTTGTCGCAACGACCCTTTGTATCGGGGATCACCGATCTCCCGACCGTCGATTAAATCCTGACCGTTGATCCCTTTTCCGGATCCGATGGCTGAGATCGCACGTCGCTATTGACATATCACATTCTCTACGACCCAAGGGTTCATCCCTTATACCATGGCATACGCCAACACCGATCTGCCGATCCGATAATCGGCAATCGCATGTCGCACTGCTTGGGGTCCCGATATCGCATATAGCCTGCCTTCGATTGCAATATGTCGGAGATCGCTGATCGGGGGTCCCTTCCACCTGGCCTTAAGTCTGTCCTTTGAACCTTTTGCAATGCGATTGTCCTCTATAAGGCCTTAAGCCCATTTTTGGAAGAATTTGCCTCCTTTTCAAAGGAACAAAGGCAAACTTCTTTTTGCGATAACTTCATCATCCAAAGTCCATTTTAGCCCATTCAAGTTGCAGTAGGTTCAGAATGAAAATATCTATGCAATGGAACTATTTCCAGGAGCATCCTTGGACTTTCATTTTCCTCTGTGAGGAACACTTTAGATTCAGAAGTCTATCCAAGATCCATTTTGGATCATAACAACAAGGTGGGACACTGGTACTTGTACCAGAACCACACTGAAATTAGGGTTTATGGCTGCCAATTAGCCCCTTACAAGTTGCCCAAATACCTCCCCATGAGGATATTTTCACTTGAGTATTTTAGACAAATCGTCAACTCTGATGAGGTCCACTTCCTATCTGCTAGGAAGAAGACCCAGTTTAAGATGAAAAACCAACTGGGCCCATTCATTTGCAATAACAGAGAGGTTGGACCAAAGGCTGACAAGATACTACAACAGATGAAGTTCAACAAAAATTTCATGTGGCAGTATGACCCTCATGGGGTCATAAACAAGCTAAGACTCAGGGTCAAGTTGGGACCTTACATCCACCATCCATGGCCTGACATTGATCCGTTTGCCAACCAATCTGAGTGGTTGGAAAATACATTGATTGATATGGATAACACAGTTGTGGATGTGGAGAACACACTCATTGATCTAGTAAAACAATTTGACCAGATCTTTTTCTTGTAGGTTCCAGAACTAGGGGAACCAATGAGTAATCCTCCTGTGTTACAGACCCCAGCCAATGAAGAGAAGAATCCAAAGAGGAATAGGGAAGAGGCATCCAGTTCTGCCATGGAGACTACAGATGAGCTGTTTGAGCTCAGAAAAAGGCCCAATTTGAATCCTGTGTCTGAACAGTAGGAGGACATTGAATCAGTGGAAATAACTGACACTGAAACAATGGGGCAGAGGAGCAAAGGCACAGCTACATCAGGTGAAACACAACAACCATCGACCTCCAACACTCAATTGATTAAAAGACAACAAAGTGTTGAGGTTTCTTCCTTTGTCAAGCCAACTGACAGAGAAAAGGACATCAAAGGCAGGTACAAAGAAATAAAGATGATGAATGAGAAGTTGAAGGCAGAGACGTATGCCCAATACTTCAAACATACACCAGCCAACCAGAGCAGGCTAACGTCAGCCTTTGAAATCAAAGCAAGAAAGATGCAAGTATCCTTTTTGCAGTCCATTGTTCAACAACCAAATACCTCGGCTGACTATAAAAAGACTAATTTTGAGGTATTGGCCAGGGATGTTCATCCCATTGACCAGATAGAGTTCCACAAATTGGCTGGAGAAATGATCTACTCCACCCTTTCCGGAAAAGACATAGTTGCACATAGGTTACAGGATTCACTAGATAACGTGACAGCCCAATACAAATTGGAGAAGGTCTCCTCACATGCCAAAGACAATAGGATAAAGTCATTAGAGGACTTGGTCATTGAGTTGGGCCATGATCCAAGTGACATTAAGGCTACTGAAAAGCTGATCAAAAAGAAGAATGAGAATATAGCAGCCCTCAAGAAACAGCTCAAGCTGCCACATTTACAACACCCACAGACAAAGGAGGTCCTGGAGAGCCAAATCAATCATGAAGATGATGGACCTAGTGTTGCAGCTAAATGATCAGTTAAAGGAGATGGAGAAAGAATTGGATAGCTTGATTCAGTTGAAACAGTCTAGTTTTGATGATGCCCCTACAATTGTCATCCCAATAGTTACCACTATTGTACCTTCTACTTTGGCAACATCCATAGCTCCCATAGTTCCAATGGCCACCACACTGCCAACATCTACACCAACTACATCAGCAACATGGTCTACAACAACAGGTTCTACAAGTGATGAAGCAAATAGGTTGGTCAAAGTAATGGAAGAAATGTTCATTCAGACCACTGAGATGAACAGGCTTAATGAAAAAGTGACCAGCCTGGAAATAGACTACAAACTAGCCCAAATCATGCACAAAGAAGAACAACAGAAGTCTACAAGGATGACCGAAAGAATCAAAAGCCTGGAGAAGGAACTAAAATTGAAAGAATCTCTAGGTCAGGCTAAGGAGCAACTGTGGGCCAATATCATTGACTCTGTCAATGATATTTGGCCATCCATCCAAGTTATTTTTGAACAAATTGATCTAATAAAGCAGGCTACGAAAACCTTTCAAAGAGTCAAAGCAGAACTTGGAGATATGCCAAAGGAATCTACAAGGATCATTCACTTCCTCAACTCCAAGAACAGGTATAAGCTGTAGGAATTAGAGATACCTGACCGAACAGGTACAATTTTGGAAGTGAAGAGGGTCCTCACCAAGAGGAATTTGATGTTGAACCTAGAGGATAAGTGCCAAACTATGCAATTGGACATTGACATATTCGTGGTGAAGTTCAAAATTTTGAGGCAAAAGGGTTTACCAAATCCCTTGGTTATCAATGACAAGTTAATGACACAGGAAGACTATACTAAAAAGATCATAGAAGTGGCTAGAGATCAGGTAAATACTTCATCCATGAAGGGTATACCTACTAGCAAAGTATTATATCAAACTTTTGAGAATTTGTTTTACCTCCAACATGAGCTAAAACACCTTTTTGTCAATAAGCCTACTTTTTCCAAGTATACAGAGGCAAATGAGATCTACAGAAAGATGCTCAAATCCAATTACCAGATGCTGAGACATGGGAAAAACTAAATGATTTATTGTAGAAAAACATAGTAAAAATGTAAAATATACAATAAAAGTAAAAGGGCATAGTAAAAAGATATTGACAGGCCAGCCAGGTCAAAGTGTATCAGATGAAAGTGTATCAAATGAAATTTCAAAGTAAATAAAACATCCAGCGTGAAGGCAAAACAAGAAAGCAGATTAAAGTGCAAAATATCAAAAGATCAAAGCCAACAGAACCTAAATAACAGGGATAGCAAACATCAGTTCAATAACTATCTCTATCTTCTTGCATGAAGATATTTATTTCTCCTAGATAAGTTCCCAAGACAGTTTGGGATATTATGTAAAATTCTTTTTGTATAAATAATTCATAATTCGAAGTATTGAGGATGGATTGCTATACATTTGTAGAGTTATTTTGATCTTAAACCTAAGGGTTATTGTACCAATTTTCAAGTCAACAGTCTGGAGCAAGTAATAAAAGGATTGCACTATAGGATTCATGAGATGAGCTATTGTAGTGAAGTATCTTCTTTGTTTGATTTTGTTACTTTCTTATGTGTTTCATAAACTTAAATGTTATCTAAATTTGAATGAATTAACTGGAAATTTAACTCATAATTTGTTTAAGTACACTTTGTTTTGCATAGCTAATCATTTATATGTTTTCCTTAGATATCTGGATTTGAGAATCCTTAAGCTCTCACATTCTGGTTGACCTCTTTAATTTCTCTTCATAATCTTATCTAAGGAACCCTTAATTGCTCCTTGGATCCAATTGGAAACCATTTCACCATCAAGCCTTTGAGATCTGTAGTAACTCCTCTATCTTTTCCTGTAGACATTGTTTTTAGAATTTGATCCAATCTTGTTTGTCTGACATTTTGACCCCATAGTCCAATGGTAAAAGCAACCCTCATCTAAGTAAGTGATCCCACCACCCAAATTCAAATAAAAAACCCAAGCACAATCAAAGCTAGCCTAAAATCAAATAACTAAACAAGGTTAAATAAAAAAGAGAGAGCCCTCTATGAGATTAGGAAGGCTAGATCCTGATCTCCAAAGTTGGTTTGTGGTTACCTCTATCATTTCTTTTTTTGTCAACTTAGAAGAAATTGACTCAAAGAAATGATAGAGGTAACCACTTCCCAATTTGACTCAAAAATTGGTGATCATAGTATCAATCAGTTATCCAACAATTTCATTCTTTTAAGGGATTTGTCCCTCTTGAAGTGTTGTTTGACCAAAATGATGCCCCTAAAAATCCATTATCAAATTCACCAGAAGAAGATATAGAAGAATGTAATATTGGAACTTTATAAGAAATCAGAAATATTAAAATCTTTGCATCCTTGTCAATGGAAGTGAAAGATAAATATTTAGATCTCCTTAAAGCTTATAAAGATGTTTTTTTCTTGTTCATATGGTGATTTGAAGACATATGATACATCTCTCATTGAACATAAAATCCTTTTAAAACCTTAAGCTAAACCTTTTAAGCAAAAGTTAAGGAGAATCAATCTTCTCCTCCTTCCTACCATTGAAAAAGAATTTAAAAAGCTACTTGATGCCAAGATCATAGTTCGATTGATCTATTATGATTTGGTAGCTAATTTAGTTCCAGTAAGAAAGAAAAATGGTGAAATTAGATTGTGTGTGGATTTCAGGATCTTGAATAAATATTCTTTAAAAGATAATTATCCATTACCCAAGATGGACCAATTGCTTCAAAAATTTTCAGGTGCTAATAGAATTTCTATGCTAGATGGTTTTTCTGGATACAATCAAATCATGGTGAGCCTAGAAGATAGAGAAAAGACAGCATTCACAACTCCTTGGGGTACATTTACGTATGCAAGGATGCCCTTTGGATTAACCAATGTTGGAGCTACCTTTCAAAGAGCTATGGATTTAACATTTGTGGGTAAGACAAACAAATTTGTTGTCATTTATCTAGATGATTTGACTTTTTTTTCTAATTATGATCAAAAACATTTAAAGCACTTGAGGAAATTTTTTGACAGGTGTAGGAAGTTTGGGATTTCTCTTAATCCCAAAAAGTCCTTGTTTCCACTTAAAGAAGGAAAATTACTTGGCCATATTGTTTCAAAGGAAGGAGTAATCATTGATCCTAAAAGAGTTCCAGTTATCCAAGCACTTCCATTACCAAGGAATAAGAAGGAAATTCAGGATTTTCTTGCTAAAATCAATTTTTTAAGAAGATTTATACCTAATTATGCTGAAATAGTAAAGGATATCACTGACATGTTAAGGCAGAATCATGATGTTAAATGGAAAATTCCAGCAAAATATGTTTTTTACCAGATTGAAAAGGCCATTTCGGAAGCCCCCATACTGGCCAGTCCAAACTATTCTAAACCATTTAGCATATTTTCCTTTGCCTCTGAAACTACCTTATTTTTGTCCTTTTGCAAAAGAATGGGTATGGAGATGACCAACCTATTTCCTTTTTTAGTAAGGTCATGAGGGATGTTGAACTTAAATATGATATCATTGAAAAATAGGCTAATTCCTTAGTTCAAGCACTGAAAGCTTTTAAAGTATATGTCCTTCACTCTTCCATCATTGCTTATGTCCCCAACAGTGCTATTAAAACTATGTTAACGCAACCAGATACTAATGGAAGAAGACGAAGATGGATTACCAAGATATTGGAATTTGATCTTATTATCAAAACCACAAAGTTAATAAAGGGTCAAGGCTTGGCTAAACTCTTAGCAGGGTCACATTGTAAAGACTTGGGAATTAATTCTGTTTTTTTAATTCCAGAAGAGAAGAATCCACAAGAACCTTCTCATATCTCAACAGAGAAGAATCCACAAGAACCTTCTTAGATTTCATCAGAGAATAATCCACAAGAACCTTCTCAGATTTCATCAGAGAAGAATCCACAAGAACCTTCTTCTTCCATCCAATCAAAATTTGATTCACATTGAGTAGAAATTTGTGTTATCTGAATGGTACACTAATATTGTTAATTTTCTTAGAGATGTTGAGTGTCCATCTGAATTACAAAGAATCAATGTAAAACACTAAAGTTGAAGGCCATAAAATATTGTATTATCAATGCAAATTTGTATTGGAAGGATCCACTCAACATCCTTTTACTTTTCTTCACAGAAAGTGAGACAGAAGGAATCATTGATCAATTTCATGCAGGTATTTGTGGAGGACACTATGCTTGGAGGGCTACAACATATAATATTTTAAGAGTGGTATTTTATTGGCCCACATTGTTTGCACAAGTAGGAGAAAAGGTTAGAAGTTGTACCCAATGCCAATTGTTTGTTGGAAAATAGAGATTAGTAGCACTTCATCTAGTTCCAGTACTAGTTCAAGCATCTTTCCTGTAGTGGGGATTGGATTTCATTGGGGAAATTCATCCACCATCAAGTGGCCAGCACATTTGGATATTGAATGCCACATATTACTTTACCAATGGGTAGAGGCAATTGCAGTTAGAAATGCAACTGACACTGTAATTATTAAAATTATTGAAGAGAATATACTATGTAGGTTTGGATGCCCCCAACAAATAGTTACAGACAATGCAGGAGCATTTAGCGATGTCAAGATGATTGAATTTTGTAAGAAATAGCAAATTTTGTTGCATCATTCTACTCCTTACTATCCACAAGGAAATGGACTGGCAGAGTCCTCAAACGAAAGTCTTGTTAAAGTCATTAAGAAAACATTGGAGGACCACAAAAGGAGTTGGGACAACCATTTCATATATGCAATTTGGGAAAACAGGATCTCTCCAAAGAGGTCAACTGCTAAATCTCCATTTCAGCTTATCTATGGTAAGGAAGCTTGTCATGAGGTTTTTACAAGAAGCAAATGAAGAACCTGATGATTTTTCCAAAAGAATAAATCAGATTATAAATCTTAATGAAAACATAGATAAGTTCATTATAAGCTTTGGAAATATCAGAACAAAATGAAAAGTCTGTTTGATAGAAAGGCTAGAGAGAGATTTTAAAGAAGGAGATTTAGTATTAAGATGGGATGCTAGGAGAGAAAATAAAGGGAAACATGGAAAGTTTGATAATCTATGGTTCATACCTTTTAGCAATGCAGAGGTTAAAGGCAACAATACTTTTATCTTGCAGAACTTGGAGGGACAGTATTCCTCATTGCCTGTCAATGGGAAATATTTGAAGCATTTTATCCAATATTGATAATTCTTCATTTATTCATCATTTGTACATCACCAGAGTGTTTTCTTTTACATGCAGTGTGTAATTGTTTTCAAGAGATACCCTATTAGCCAGAGGAGAAGGCACATGGATCTGCAAGTTCTCTACATCCTGCAAGAGGAAACAGTCCCCAGTTGGATCCGATGTTGTAATATATTTGGTTTTGATAAGTTAGCTTTTGTTTATAAAAGAGGGTATAAAAAATAGAATAAACAAAAATGCAATAAAAAATAATGAAAGGAAATCCCAATAAAAAATAATGAAAGGAAACCCCATTAAAAAAAAAATAAAAAAATAAAAAAACAAACAAACAAACAAACAAACAAACAAAACAAAACAAAACAAAACAAACCAAAACAAAACAAAAACAAAAACAAACAAACAAAACCAAAACAAACAAACAAAAACAAAAACAAACAAACAAACAAACAAACAAACAAAAACAAAAACAAAAAACAAAAAAAAACACAAAAAACAAAAAACAAAAACAAAAAACAAAAAACAAAAAAAACAAAAACAAAAAACAAAACAAAAAAAAAATGAAAACCAAAAACAAAAATGAAAACCAAAAAACATCTGTATAGTGAGAAAAATTAAATGCCACTCGAAAAGGATAATATTTGCATTAGAAATAAACTAGTGTTTTGTGTGCAACTTGTTTTAAATGCCACAACATGATATTTTGGTTTGAATCATATAGTTTAACCATGATCAAATCATTTAATTTTTTGTCTCCAGATTAGTGAATAAGTTCACCAGATTATTTAATCTTGGTGGGACATGATTAGATAGGATAGAATAAGAAGAAAAATTAACCAGATACACTCAAAACTTGGCCAAATGAAAAATATGTACTAGAGTAAGGTTAAAATATAATTAGGAAAAATAAAATGGTCGCTAGATCAAATGCGCCAATTCATAGATTAACTTTGCTTTAATTAGGAGTTAATTACCTTTTAAAGGTGATTAATTTTGTGTAATAAAGCTATGTATTGTTTTAGTTTAAAGTCATAAACGACAAAATTTATTTTGTCATTAAGCACTATTGAGTGGCTTTGTTTCGACGGTGATCCTCCTCCCCGCCCATATCAACGGCGGGGAAGTCATTTCACACCCCCTTCCACAGTTTCGCGTTGACGGCAAGGGGGGGGTCCAAAAATTGATATTATTTTTTGTGGGCCCATTGCAACATTTCATCCCCTCGTAACTTCGCACCCCACACCCCACCCCCGCTCAATACTACTTAACACTACCCCCCTCCCCCCTCTGAAATCCTCTCATCCTGATCATATCATACGTCGTCCCACCAACTGTTATCACCACTTCCCGCACCTTCCTTCCCCTAATCATTTTCTCCCACGTGTCCATACTCATTTCTACATGTCCATTACACTCATACCCGTTACTCGCCTCCATTGTCCATTAATGCACACCAATGTTGTTTGGTAACGATTTGATTTTAACAGTGATCCACTTCGATGTTATAAATAAACCCTCTATCCCTTTCGTGCAATTTCCCTAATTTCATCACCATTTTTTGAATTATAGGTTTTCAACTCAACTATGGTTAATAACTATTTTAGACTATGTTTGCTTCTTCAAGCATAACCAAACTCGCCATTGTCTACAAAGAATTCTTTTTGCTCAGGTATCCATACTGTCAGCATTCTATTACTCTTTTTCTCCATTTTATTAGAATATGGCACAAAAAAGAAAGGACCAACCCTCTGGGAGCAAAACCCCGACTCAGGAAAATCCCAAAACCTCTGATACCCTAAACCTTCACCATATCCCCTTAGCAGACCATTTTTTAAGATCACTGACACAGAGTGTGAATTCGATATGTTCAAATTACACCATTGGTTAAAACAAACTTACAAGATTCATAGGATGAAATTAATCTGTGGAAATCCATGTTTCCCATGTTCATGTTCCATAAAACTCACTCATTCCCTAATTTGGTCATGTGGTGTCGGGTTAGGTATAATCCCCTTCAAATAATTTTTGTAGCTCAGAATGGAGACATTTTGATCTCTATCACACCTGAAACCATAAACAAAATGTTGTTAATTCCTTAGAATGACTCCCTTAGCCATTTCTCTGTTATTGTCCTCATGAATTTATACCATAAATTTACATTCCCCCAAAGAGCTCAAATTTTCGAAATCTTTTTTCCATAAGATGTTAAACTTCCCAAAAATAATCCTCTATATCTAGCCTCTATGTTTCTAGAGAGAGCTAAACAAGTCATTTTCCTAGTTTCTTGTCTGTTAGGTTACCAGACAGACCAATGGGTAGATGAACATATTATAGGTTATCTATCCATCTTCTCCAAAGAGAATAAGCCAGCATTCATGTATAATTACAGTTCATTTATGGCCGAAAATATGCATGAACAAATAATGAAGATCACTACTGAAGGTATGTTCAAATACTCCTTTGTGCTAGTCCATATGTTCCTTTTTCAGCAAGGAGACATGCTACCAATAACATTACACAAGCAATATGATCAAAAAATCAATCAATCAGTTACATAGTGGATCTCATTGGTCAAAAGAAACTCAACTGAGTTTAAATTTTCAAATTTTATCGACTGTTTTATTCATCCAAATGCACAGCTTCTTAACAGCCAGAGTGAACCAAGAATCGGTTTGGAGATAAAAAGGGTTTTTCACTTAAGTGACCAAGCCAAAACCGAAGACTAGTATCTTTACCAGAATTATATAGAGGTAAGGGTATATGGTTGTGAGCTACCTCCTTATAAGTTGCCTAAATATGTTCCAATGAGAATTTCCTCTCTGGAGTATATGAGGCAAATGATTAACATGGATGAGCTTCATTTTGTTTCAAGTAAGAGGAAGCCTCAGTGTAAGAGTGGTATCTTTTATATGTAATAACAGAGCAGCAGGAATTGCAGCAGATTCAATTCTCAATCAGATGAGATTCCAACAAGTTTTACCTGGTCATATGACCCATTCAACATAATCTCTAATTTAAGGGTGGAACTCAAAACCACACCTTATAATCACACTTCCAGACAAAAGATTGAGAAATACAAGAATCAAGAACAGTGGAAGGAGAACACACTTCAGGAAGCAGAAGAGCAAATTCTTCCTCCTTCTACCCTCCATACTCCCATTTCTCAAAGAAAACAGGAAAAGAGGCCAAGAGAAGAATCATCATCTTCAACAAAGAGTGCAAAAGGTTTTATCATCTATAAGAAGAAATAGAAGATTGATCCTAAAGATACCATTGTTCAAGGTCAGAAAGAGCAAATAATTATTAATTTGGATGATTCACAGGTTTCTACGGGATCACAAGAGAATGTCCTTAATACCCCATCCTCCACTTCAGCTTCACAGAATCTATTGGAGATTACACAGTCAATAGGAATAAGTGAAAAAGAGGAACCAAATATTTTTACTAATTTTTTGGAAATTAAACAAAATAATGAATCTCTTAAGGTCAATGTCTATGCTCAATTCTGGAAGCAGACATCTACTTCGCAGCATAGATTGTTGAAAACATTCAACAGTGAAAAGGGAAGGATGCAAATGGCATTCTTATAGGCACAAGTACCTTTTCCAAAGACTTCTTCAAACTATAATAAAACCATATTTTCTTTTGATGCAAATCAAATACATCTAATCGACCAAATGGACATGCATAGACAGTATTGGGAGATGCTTTTCTCCATCATGACTAACATTGCCATGGCACTGGCAAAGTTAAGAACAACTCTTTCAAATGTGCAATCATAGTTGAAGGTAGAGAAGATATCCTCCTTAGCAAAGGATAATAGGGTCAAATCATTAGAAGATTTAGTGATCAAGATTAGGTATGATCCCACTGATGTTAAATTTGCAGAGGACGTCATCAAGAAAAAGAATGTAGACATCATAGCACTAAGGAAGCATCTCAAATTACCTTCTATAGAGGATCCTCAAACCAACGAGATAGAAGAAAGCGAGCAACATAAAAAAGAAATGCTCAAACTAATGATTGAGTAGAATATACAAATAAAGAAGATGGAGGAGCAGATAGAAAGCTTGCTCACGGAAAAGAAAGAGTCTGCACAAGTGGCCATATCACCAATCACATATATACCCATCACAGTGGCAGGGACAGAAGGGGAATCAACATCAGCAACAACAGATTCTACATCAACAATAGGTGATGTAAATAAATTGATACATGAATTGTCTCTCCAGGGATAGGAAAATGAAAAAATTCAGTAGAAATTCAAAAATTTGGAGGCACAAAAAATAAATAAAGACACTCGTTATGTAAAAGAGATGAAGAAGATCCACAGACTGACCAATAAGATTCAAGAGCTGGAAAATGAGTCACTAATGGCTCCGACCCTCGCCCAAGCCAAGGAAAACATTTGGGCAGATATAAGTCAAGCTATAGTTGAAGTTTGGCCCTCTGTACAAATTATTTTTGAACAGGAAGAGCTTATTACTAGATGCCAGACAGCTATTGAAGAGGTCAATGTGTTGAGGGAATAAGTCCCCTAGGGCTTTGGGTCAGAACCCTATCAGAGCAGGAGTAATCTACAGCAAGAAACACACATACAACTCAGGGAAATTAGGAAAAATGACAGAAAAAGAAATGATAGAGGTAACCACTTCCCAATTTGACTCAAAAATTGGTGATCATAGTATCAATCAGTTATCCAACAATTTCATTCTTTTAAGGGCTTTGTCCCTCTTGAAGTGTTGTTTGACCAAAATGATGCCCCTAAAAATCCATTATCAAATTCACCAGAAGAAGATATAGAAGAATGTAATATTGGAACTTTATAAGAAATCAGAAATATTAAAATCTTTGCATCCTTGTCAATGGAAGTGAAAGATAAATATTTAGCTCTCCTTAAAGCTCATAAAGATGTTTTTTTCTTGTTCATATGGTGATTTGAAGACATATGATACAGCTTTCATTGAACATAAAATCCTTTTAAAACCTTAAGCTAAACCTTTTAAGCAAAAGTTAAGGAGAATCAATTTTCTCCTCCTTCCTACCATTGAAAAAGAATTTAAAAAGCTACTTGATGCCAAGATCATAGTTCGATTGATCTATTCTGATTGGGTAGCTAATTTAGTTCCAGTAAGAAAGAAAAATGGTGAAATTAGATTGTGTGTGGATTTCAGGATCTTGAATAAATATTCTTTAAAAGATAATTATCCATTACCCAAGATGGACCAATTGCTTCAAAAATTTTCAGGTGCTAATAGAATTTCTATGCTAGATGGTTTTTCTGGATACAATCAAATCATGCTGAGCCTAGAAGATAGAGAAAAGACAGCATTCACAACTCCTTGGGGTACATTTATGTATGCAAGGATGCCCTTTGGATTAACCAATGTTGGAGCTACCTTTCAAAGAGCTATGGATTTAACATTTGTGGGTAAGACAAACAAATTTGTTGTCATTTATCTAGATGATTTGCCTTTTTTTCTAATTATGATCAAAAACATTTAAAGCACTTGAGGAAAGTTTTTGACAGGTGTAGGAAGTTTGGGATTTCTCTTAATCCCAAAAAGTCCCTGTTTCCACTTAAAGAAGGAAAATTACTTGGCCATATTATTTCAAAGGAAGGAGTAATCATTGATCCTAAAAGAGTTCCAGTTATCCAAGCACTTCCATTACCAAGGAATAAGAAGGAAATTCAGGCTTTTCTTGCTAAAATCAATTTTTTAAGAAGATTTATACCTAATTATGCTGAAATAGTAAAGGATATCACTGACATGTTAAGGAAGAATCATGATGTTAAATGGAAAATTCCAGCAAAATATGTTTTTTACCAGATTGAAAAGGCCATTTAGGAAGCCCCCATACTGGCCAGTCCAAACTATTCTAAACCATTTAGCATCTTTTCCTTTGCCTCTGAAACTACCTTAATTTTTGTCCTTTTGCAAAAGAATGGGTATGGAGATGACCAACCTGTTTCTTTTTTTAGTAAGGTCATGAGGGATGTTGAACTTAAATATGATATCATTGAAAAATAGGCTAATTCCTTAGTTCAAGCACTGAAAGATTTTAAAGTATATGTCCTTCACTCTTCCATCATTGCTTATGTCCCCAATAGTGCTATTAAAACTATGTTAACACAACCAGATACTAATGGAAGAAGACAAAGATGGATTACCAAGATATTGGAATTTGATCTTATTATCAAAACCACAAAGTTAATAAAGGGTCAAGGCTTGGCTAAACTCTTAGCAGGGTCACATTGTAAAGACTTGGGAATTAATTCTGTTTTTTAAATTCCAGAAGAGAAGAATCCACAAGAACCTTCTCATATCTCAACAAAGAAGAATCCACAAGAACCTTCTTAGATTTCATCAGAGAATAATCCACAAGAACCTTCTCAGATTTCATCAGAGAAGAATCGACAAGAACCTTCTCAGATTTCATCAGAGAAGAATCGACAAGAACCTTCTTCTTCCATCCAATCAAAATTTGATTCACATTGAGTAGAAATTTGTGTTATCTGAATGGTACACTAATATTGTTAATTTTCTTAGAGATGTTGAGTGTCCATCTGAATTACAAAGAATCAATGTAAAACACTAAAGTTGAAGGATATAAAATATTGTATTATCAATACAAATTTGTATTGGAAGGATCCACTCAACATCCTTTTACTTTTCTTCACAGAAAGTGAGACAGAAGGAATCATTGATCAATTTCATGCAGGTATTTGTGGAGGACACTATGCTTGGAGGGCTACAACATATAATATTTTAAGAGCAGTATTTTATTGGTCCACATTGTTTGCACAAGTAGGAGAAAAGGTTAGAAGTTGTACCCAATGCCAATTGTTTGTTGGAAAATAGAGATCAGTAGCACTTCATCTAGTTCCAGTACTAGTTCAAGCATCTTTCCTGTAGTGGGGATTGGATTTCATTGGGGAAATTCATCCACCATCAAGTGGCCAGCACATATGGATATTGAATGCCACATATTACTTTACCAAATGGGTAGAGGCAATTCCAGTTAGAAATGCAACTGACACTGTAATTATTAAAATTATTGAAGAGAATATACTATGTAGGTTTGGATGCCCCCAACAAATAGTTACAGACCATGCAGGAGCATTCAGCAATGTCAAGATGATTGAATTTTGTAAGAAATAGCAAATTTTGTTGCATCATTCTACTATCCACAAGGAAATGGACTGGCAGAGTCCTCAAACAAAAGTCTTGTTAAAGTCATTAAGAAAACATTGGAGGAACACAAAAGAAGTTGGGACAACCATTTCATATATGCAATTTGGGAAAACAGGATCTCTCCAAAGAGGTCAACTACTAAATCTCCATTTCAGCTTATTTATGGTAAGGAAGCTTGTCATGAGGTTTTTACAAGAAGCAAATGAAGAACCTGATGATTTTTCCAAAAGAATAAATCATATTATAAATCTTAATGAAAACATAGATGAAGTTCATTATAAGCTTTGGAAATATCAGAACAAAATGAAAAGTCTGTTTGATAGAAAGGCTAGAGAGAGATTTTAAAGAAGGAGATATAGTATTAAGATGGGATGCTAGGAGAGAAAATAAAGGGAAACATGGAAATTTTGATAATCTCTGGTTCATACCTTTTAGCATTGCAGAGGTTAAAAGCAACAATACTTTTATCTTGCAGAACTTGGAGGGACAGTATTCCTCATTGCCTGTCAATGGGAAATATTTGAAGCATTATATCCAATATTGATAATTCTTCATTTATTCATCATTTGTACATCACCAGAGTGTTTTCTTTTACATGCAGTGTGTAATTGTTTTCAAGAGATACCCTATTAGCCAGAGGAGAAGGCACATGGATCTGCAAGTTCTCTGCATCCTGCAAGAGGAAACAGTCCCCAGTTGGAGCCGATGTTTTAATATATTTGGTTTTGATAAGTTAGTTTTTGTTTATAAAAGAGGGTATAAAAAATAGAATAAACAAAAATGCAATAAAAAATAATGAAAGGAAATCCCAATGAAAAATAATGAAAGGAAACCCCATTAAAAAAAAAAAAACAAACAAAAACAAAAACAAAAACAAAACAAAACAAAACAAACCAAAACAAAACAAAAACAAAAACAAACAAACAAAACAAAAACAAAAACACACAAACAAACAAACAAACAAACAAACAAACAAACAAACAAAAAAACAAAACAAAAACAAAAAACAAAAAACAAAACAAAAACAAAACAAAACAAAAACAAAAATGAAAACCAAAAAACATTTGTATAGTGAGAAAAATTAAAATGCCACTCGAAAAGGATAATATTTGCATTAGAAATAAACTAGTGTTTTGTGTGCAACTTGTTTTAAATGCCACAACCTGATATTTTGGTTTGAATCATATAGTTTAACCATGATCAAATCATTTAAATTTTTGTCTCCAGATTAGTGAATAAGTTCACCAGATTATTTAATCTTGGTGGGACATGATTAGATAGGATAGAATAGGAAGAAAAATTAACCAGATACACTCAAAACTTGGCCAAATGAAAAATATGTACTAGAGTAAGGTTAAAATATAATTAGGAAAAATAAAATGGTCGCTAGTTCAAATGCGCCAATTCATAGATTAACTTTGCTTTAATTAGGAGTTAATTGCCTTTTAAAGGTGATTAATTTTGTGTAATAAAGCTATGTATTGTTTTAGTTTAAAGTCATAAACGATAAAATTTATTTTGTCGTTAAGCACTACTGAGTGGCTTTGTTTCGACGATGATCCTCCTCCCCGCCCAGATCAACGGCGGGGAAGTCATTTCACAACCCCTTCCATCGTTTCGCGTTGACAGCAAGGGGGGGTCCAAAAATTGGTATTATTTTTTGTGGGCCCATTGCAACATTTCATCCCCTCATAACTTCGCACCCCACCCCCCCACCCCGCCTCAATACTACTTAACACTACCCCCCTCCCCCCTCCAAAATCCGCTCATCCTAATCATATCATACGTCATCCCACCAACGGTTATCACCACTTCCCGCACCTTCCTTCCCCTAATCATTTTCTCCCACGTGTCCATACTCATTTCTACATGTCCATTACACTCATACCCGTTACCCGCCTCCATTGTCCATTAATGCACACCAATGTTGTTTGGTAACGATTTGATTTTAACAGTGATCCACTTCGATGTTATAAATAAACCCTTTATCCCTTTCGTGCAATTTCCCTAATTTCATCACCATTTTTTGAATTATAGGTTTTCAACTCAACTATGGTTAATAACTATTTTAGACTATGTTTGCTTCTTCAAGCATAACCAAACTCACCATTGTCTACAAAGAATTATTTTTGCTCAGGTATCCATATTGTCAGCATTCTATTACTCTTTTTCTCCATTTTATTAGAATATGGCACAAAAAAGAAAGGACCAACCCTCTGGGAGCAAAACCCCGACTCAGGAAAATACCAAAACCTCCGATACCCTAGACCTTCACCATATCCCCTTAGCAGACCATTTTTTAAGATCATTGACACAGAGTGTGAATTTGATATGTTCAAATTACACCATTGGTTAAACAAACTTACAAGATTCATAGGATGAAATTAATCTGTGGAAATCCATGTTTCCCATGTTCATGTTCCATAAAACTCACTCATTCCCTAATTTGGTCATGTGGTGTCGAGTTAGGTATAATGCCCTTCAAATAATTGTTGTAGCTCATAATGGAGACATTTTGATCTCTATCACACCTGAAACCATAAACAAAATGTTGTTAATTCCTTAGAATGACTCCCTTAGCCATTTCTCTGTTATTGTCCTCATGAATTTATACCATAAACTTACATTCCCCCAAAGAGCTCAAATTTTCGAAATCTTTTTTCCAGAAGATGCTAAACTTCCCAAAAATAATCCTCTATATCTAGCCTCTATGTTTCTAGAGAGAGCTAAACAAGTCATTTTCCTAGTTTCTTGTCTGTTAGGTTACCAGACAGACCAATGCGTAGATGAACATATTATAGGTTAACTATCCATCTTCTCCAAAGAGAATAAGCCAGCATTCATGTATAATTACAGTTCATTTATGGCCGAAAATATGCATGAACAAATAATGAAGATCACTACTGAAGGTATGTTCAAATACTCTTTTGTGCTAGTCCATATGTTCCTTTTTCAGTAAGGAGACATGCTACCAATAACATTACACAAGCAAGATGATCAAAAAATCAATCAATCAGTTACATAGTGGATCTCATTGGTCAAAAGAAACTCAACTGAGTTTAAATTTTCAAGTTTTATCGAATGTTTTATTCATCCAATTGCATAGCTTCTTAACAGCCAGAGTGAACCAAGAATCGGTTTGGAGATAAAAAGGGTTTTTCACTTAAGTGACCAAGCCAAAACCGAAGACTAGTATCTTCACCAGAATTATACAGAGGTAAGGGTATATGGTTGTGAGCTACCTCCTTATAAGCTGCCTAAATATGTTCCAATGAGAATTTCCTCTCTGGAGTATATGAGGCAAATGATTAACATGAATGAGCTTCATTTTGTTTCAGGTAAGAGGAAGTCTCAGTGTAAGAGTGGTATCTTTTATATGTAATACCAGAGTAGCAGGAATTGTAGCAGATTCAATTCTCAAGCAGATGAGATTCCAACAAGTTTTACCTGGTCATATGACCCATTCAACATAATCTCTAATTTAAGGGTGGAACTCAAAACCACACCTTATAATCACACTTCCAGACAAAAGATTGAGAAATACAAGAATCAAGAACAGTGGGAGGAGAACACACTTCAGGAAGCAGAAGAGCAAATTCTTCCTCCTTCTACCCTCCATACTCCCATTTCTCAAAGAAAACAGGAAAAGAGGCCAAGAGAAGAATCATCATCTTCAACAAAGAGTGCAAAAGGTTTTATCATCTATAAGAAGAAATAGAAGATTGATCCTAAAGATACCATTGTTCAAGGTCAGAAAGAGCAAATAATTATTAATTTGGATGATTCAGGGGTTTCTACGGGATCACAAGAGAATGTCCTTAATACCCCATCCTCCACTTCAGCTTCACAGAATCTATTGGAGATTACACAGTCAATAGGAATAAGTGAAAAAGAGGAACCAAATATTTTTACTATTTTTTTGGAAATTAAACAAAATAATGAATCTCTTAAGGCCAATGTCTATGCTCAATTCTGGAAGCAGACATCTACTTCGCAGCATAGATTGTTGAAAACATTCGACAGTGAAAAGGGAAGGATGCAAATGGCATTCTTATAGGCACAAGTACCTTTTCCAAAGACTTCTTCAAACTATAATAAAACCATATTTTCTTTTGATGCAAATCAAATACATCTAATCGACCAAATGGACATGCATAGACAGTATTGGGAGATGCTTTTCTCCACCATGACTAACATTTCCATGGCACTGGCAAAGTTAAGAACAACTCTTTCAAATGTGCAGTCATAGTTGAAGTTAGAGAAGATATCCTCCTTAGCAAAGGATAATAGGGTCAATTCATTAGAAGATTTAGTGATCAAGATTGGGTATGATCCCACTGATGTTAAAGTTGTAGAGGACGTCATCAAGAAAAAGAATGTAGACATCATAGCACTAAGGAAGCATCTCAAATTACCTTCTATAAAGGATCCTCAAAACAACGAGATAGAAGAAAGCGAGCAACATAAAGAAGAAATGCTCAAACTAATGATTGAGTAGAATATACAAATAAAGAATATGGAGGAGCAGATAGAAAGCTTGCTCACGGAAAAGAAAGAGTCTGCACAAGTGGCCATATCACCAATCACATATATACCCATCACAGTGGCAGGGACAGAAGGGGAATCAACATCAGCAACAACAGATTCTACATCAACGATAGGTGATGTAAATAAATTCATACATGAATTGTCTCTCCAGGGATAGGAAAATGAAAAAATTCAGCAGAAATTCAAAAATTTAGAGGCACAAAAAATAAATAAAGACACTCGTTATGTAAAAGAGATGAAGAAGACCCACAGACTGACCAATAAGATTCAAGAGTTGGAAAATGAGTCACTAATGGCTCCAACCTTGGCCAAAGCCAAGGAAAACATTTGGGCAGATATAAGTCAAGCTATAGTTGAAGTTTGGCCCTCTGTACAAATTATGTTTGAACAGGAAGAGCTTATTACTAGATGCCAGACAGCTATTGAAGAGGTCAATGTGTTGAGGGAATAAGTCCCCTAGGGCTTTGGGTCAGAACCCTATCAGAGCAGGAGTAATCTACAGCAAGAAACACAGATACAACTCAGGCAACATGCTTAAACAACTAACTATGCGAGGTTGAACATACCCAGATGTCCTTCGTTTGGGTAGTTCCAGCTAGGGTTCAAACCCTCTGCAACTCCTAATGATCTTGGAACCTGCAAATCAACCAATTCGAATACACATAGTAGCATATAGATAAATCATTTTAGTGAAATCAACTTTATATCATATAAGTAGATGGTTAGTTATACATCGAAATAGTCATTCATATATAAACCATAACAATAACATCTGATGCATAAACAAAGTCGATCTCAAGAACAAGACAGCATTTCTTTTTATTGTAGAAAACTATAGTAAACATGGAAAGAGTTCACCTGAGTCTTCCTCTTCCAACTCCAAGCGGAACCGTCCTCCAAGTTCGTTCAGTTCCAATATTCAGTAGCCTCCTTCCATAATTTTACTATGATATCTCCAACAAGTGAAAGAATATCAACACTCAAGGAAACAAGGGTTTCCTCAACTTGGGGAAGTGCTTGAAGCACAGGGATACTTCAGACCTGATCAGGGGATAATCATAGTATAGTAATTCTATCATTTCTCTCCTCCTTAAGGCCTTCCCATTGAAGTCTTTTTATACTTCTCCCAAATTAGTTTTTCAGTTGGGAAACAATTGGGAATAGTTGGGCCACGAGCACTAATAGGTAATCAATAGGTAAAACACAGGATCTCCACCCATAATTAAGGAAATTTAATTTTTTTTAAGTGTTTTAACACATATACACGGGTTGGGTATAGACTGACCCACGTGTACATGCTTTTAGCATAGGGCAAAGTAGCGTACAGGAAGTAAAACATTGTTTTTAAAATATTTTGACCAAATCTGGAAGGAGGGGTTACCCTAGGCCATAAACCAAGCATCAGAAATACCAAGAGTGATATTTGGAGATATAACAGATGCCCCCTAATATATGAGGTCAGAAGGGATACATGATGGCCGAAATGTATTAAGTATATGGAAAGGAAACCTATCAAAAACTGAGAAGGACTTCACCAAATTTCAGCCTGCCAAGCCAGCAAAAAGAAGATCAGAAAGAAACAACTATCTGAGGCAGGCACACCCATGCTCAGATAAAGTAAAGCATGTTCGCATATCAAGTACAAGCAAATCCACTATGTATACAAGTATGAAGAACTGAAAGTACCTAATGGATCATCTGATCATGATCAAACAAGTACATGTCTGAATATCACATATAAGAAGCTGAAAGATGAAGCTGATCACTGATGTCAAAAATTGATCCCAATAGTACCAAATGAACATGATGGAATAAGATGATACTACATCGCAACTCGGATGCCAGCATATAGGATGTCGCTGTGAAGGACTGCAACATATAATGTGGAATGGTGTCAACTAGCAGCAACAGGAGCAACTCACAAGTGAACCAAAGAATGTTGATGCAACCTGAGGTCTTCATCGACCGTTGTGGTACATTTCTACACAATGGGAATAAATGATCTGAAGTCGACAATGTGAGAGATCGTTTTATTACCGGCCATTGATGTATATCATTAACAAATGTGAGACTACTCACCAATAATGATAATGAGAGTCAAGGTACCCAATACAATCTAACAAGTGCGAATAAATGAGTTGAGGTTGAACACCTGGAAGAATCTATCAATCAGGGGACAATGATGGTTTCCCACTATCGATACCGAAGGATTTGTCACTGATTACTGCAAACCCCAAGGTACTGCCAAATGGACTCTAGATCTTTGCCCCATAGCAATGAGTCGTAGTCGTTAGGAAAAGATCTGCTACATTAAGGCATCCTTCATCAATCTAGCACGAGTGTAACCCATAGGCCAATAATGTGGAAGGAATCGGACAAAACAAGATGTAGTAACCCAACCGAAGTACGTTTCCGACGTACACAAGATGTAGCTAGCGCACGATAGAAACCCTCTGAACTAACCAATAATGAAAGCTCACACAGAGGTGAGGTATCCACCAATAGGGTCAAATGGAAACCAGGGCACTGCACGAATCACAATGTGTGATAATGAAAGCTGATGTCGAACACAAGGGAAACCACTCAGTCAAAGACCCATGATACTGATCGATGCTGAGCACAAGGTGGCCTATCAATAATGAAAATAGGGCCAGGGTGCGGCTCTAGGCCTGCCCTCAGAGCAATATGTCGATCGATAAGGACAAGACCCGCCAGCAAGAAGTCAATGGAGACCTTCTCAAACCGGCACGAGTAAAGGACCAATATAATTGAAGTGATGACAAACAAGACATCGAGAATCAAGGAGGGCCGACTGCAAAATAGGTCAAGAGACACCGCAGAGAGGCCGACACAGGCTTACTTCCCTTGAACAAAAGCACGACTCAATGATGACTATGTGGCAGCATATGATAACTCTATATAAGTTCGTCATGCAGGAGGCACGAACGAACTCTCCATATGATTGGAAGAGATAACCAATCGAAGGAGAACTAACTCAATAACAAGGTTATGGTGTACCTAAGTCAAACTAAATCCCGCCCAAATGGAGGAGAAACTTTCTTTTGAGTGCTTTGTTCAAGGGCGACACAACTGACTCTAGCTGCCAATAATATATGGAATGTTGTCTCATTCCCGCTATTTTTTGGAATATATAATTTTTTTTGTCTTTTTCTTTAAGCTGGAAAAAGAATAAAAGAATGATATAGTACAGTGGAAAGAATGAGTGTCAGTGAAATAGATGATCTAGTTCCTAGGATGTGAACAATTCTATGCTCAATGCAGGGAGGCGAAGCTGGTCAAGGACACTCAAAGGGATGTTCCCTCCACGAGTCAAAGGGTGTGTCAAGTTGCAGAAGCTAAGGTATTGCAAGTTTGAGTTTGTAGAATACATGGTTAAAAAGTGGCTTAAACACGAGTCCAAGTGAAGCTGGCTCAAGGCCAAAAGGTGAAAATGGTCAAAATGCAATGCGGTAGTACAACTCAACACAAAGGAGCCTCTAGGTTATAAGGCCAGAACGAAGCGAAGAAGTAAAGAGGAATGAGTCTTCAACGCACAAGTCATGGCGGGACTAGAGAGGACTCCCGAGCCTACTCAATAAAACAGCATGGGCAACCAATGTCAGTGAGGTGCTAACTACGATGCCCATGTAAAGGATGGCTCTACCATCGTGTCATGATTTAAAAATTGGCAAGTGAACATGGTTTACTAACCATACCACGATGGGATCGACCCTATGGAAAGTGTATCGACAAATGGAGTCTAGTATGCTAAATGCAACGGAAAAAATGGTTTCCCTAACCTATATGCCAGTGAGTAAACGATACCTGCCATGACGGCCCACCTAACCATCCAAGGCTCTCGAGGGCTACTGATAGAAACTGATACTCTGGGACGTAGCCTAAGAACCTTTTCAAAGAAGAAGGAGCACAAAATGGTCCCATATCTGAAATTTTTGGTCTGTCCTTTCTGAATGGAGGACAACTGGCTCTACATATTAGTGAGAAGAGGTGTACACCAATCAAAAACAGTAGTGAGACACTCCATGGCCAAGCTCATGGATACTCGTGACGCTTGAAGCACAGGGATACTTCAGACTTGATCAGGGGATAATCTCAATATAGTAATTATCTCATTTCTCTCCTCCTTAAGGCCTTCCCATTGAAGTCTTTTTATACTTTTCCCAAATTAGTTTTTCAGTTGGGAAATAGTTGGGCCATGAGCACTAATAGGTAATCAACAGGTAAAATCCGTGATCTCCCCCCATAATTAAGGAAATTTAATTTTTTAACTGTTTTAACATATATACGCAGGTTGGGTATAGATTGACCCGCGTATACACGCTTTTATCACAAGGCAAAGTAGCGTACAGGAAGTAAAACACTGTTTTTAAAATATTTGGACCAAGTCTGGAAGGAGGGGTTGCCCTAGGCCATAAACCAAGCATCACAAATACCAAGAGTGATATTTGGAGCTTTTAACACAAAACAACACTTAAACAAAAACCAGAGGAGGCCACAGGTATGATTAAAGTGTTAAATTCAAAAACCAGAGTTGAATTAGAAGAGATTTAGATTGCAGACAAAACAGAAACCATTTTAGAGATTAAGAAAGTTTTGCAGAAAAAGAATCTTATGACTCAGGTGGAGACAAAGTGCTAGACTTTGAGAACTATTGTCTAGAGATTTCATTTTAAGTTCAACTTTCTTAATCAAACAGGATTGCCAGGACTAGTAGCACTAATTGGCAGATTGATTAGTTTGGAGGAATATCGCTAAAATATTTATACAATTGCAACTGATAAAGCTAAATTTGTAGGTATCAAAGGTCATCATACAGGGAAGGCGTTCTTAGAGACTTTAAGCTTTGATTTAATGATCAAGTAGGAGGTTAAACATATCTTTGTCAATAAGCCTACTTTTGAAAAATATACTTAGGTGGATGAAGTCTATAGAAAGATAATTAATCTTTCTATCCCAAGTGAAGATAGATGGGATCACTTGTGTGAAATCATTGAGTAACTTTCACCACTAACTAATAGATAGTGAGGCAGCACATTTTGGGGCCATATCATCAACAATTTCCTTGAATACAGTGTCAGCAACTCAACAGTTTTTGAATTCCTATATTTGTGTACTATTTTTGTAATTTGTTAAAGAAGTTCTATAAAATCAAGTTTTTTTGTATAAATAACTCCTCATTCAAGTTATTAAGGGTTGAACCCTTGGATGAGCTTTTCAAAGTAGAATTATAATCAAATTGGGTATTTGCTTCGAATTAATGAAAGGATTCTGGATTTGCCTCAAATAGTTTGTCTCCTTATGAGTCCTTCTGATGTATTCATTTTCATTATGTTATTCTTCATGTATTTAAGTTTTAATGGAAAACCTTGGGTAAGATTCAACTGAATATTAGTCTATCTTAAAAACCCTCTGAAGTTATAATCAATATTAGAGATTAGTTTATATAACTATCTGTTATTATAAAATCCTCTACATTTTGTTGGCTTAGTGGGGCCTGGCCCAGGTTCAGAAGTGATTTAGCCAAGCAAATCCCGGTACTACTGGCCCTTTCAGCAATAGTCTACAGAGCGCAGACTGAGGTCTCACCCGAAATAGTATGGGAGGGTGCTAGAACCATGTTTCCACACCCTGGGGATGTCTGATATGAGGTGATTAGTACGCAGTCCAACCTTCGCACTTACTGTGCTACGTGCACCTACGGTTACCCCGCACCCTGTGATATTGTCTTTATGCAGTTCTAGCCGCAGTGCGACCCGTGTTATTTACCCAAGTCTTCCTTAATTAGTCTCTGTTAGCTGATTACTTAGATTAAATTCACATATAAGCATGCATACGAATATTCATCAAGTGCGAGCAGTAAATAAACACAGTAAAAGTAATGTATAACTTCAACACACAGATTCCAGAACAGATGCACAGAATAAACTTCTCTTTATTATCTTTCAATGCCAAGTACAGACCCGGCTCCGCCCTGCGCACTCAGCTGCAGGGGTCCGCGCACTCAGCTGCGGACTCTATTAGGCCTCTGTGCACTCAGCTGTAGAGCCTTTTCCTACTACTACAACTCAGTACACTTCAAATTCCACTCTATGCTCTAACCATGCCTTCGCATCTCTCTCTATCATCTACTAGGCTTCGCTAAGCTATCTTTACACTTAGAGCCTCGCTCTATTTATACAATCCCATGGTCCGCGGGCCATGGGTAGGCCGACACAACTTTACATTAAATTACAATATTTTAGGGTGGACAACCCTATGACTCGATTGTACACTTCGCGCTCCACGCGCATACTTCCCGGAGCTCTACACCATCTTTGACCAGAACTTGGGCTTTGAGCCCCAAAACCTGTTGCGGGGGATCCCATGCCCAACACATTTATAAATTTTCACACCCATCTTCATAGAATTAAATACATTTTGTTTTGGTTGTAAACATTGTTTACCTTCACTCAGTCTTATAATTAGCTAAATACACAGTTTGAATATATAGTCAATTATAATATTTATCAAGCCTGTTATTCATCCAATTAAAAATCAATTAACTGTTTAGAGACAAACAAACAACCCTTTCACTATATTCAGCATTGTTAAAGTTTAAGAACATGTCTTTAACTATTCATAGCATTGGTTATCCAAAAAAACTTAAAACAACAAAACATTTTAGATGCCCTGGCTTGATTAATTAACCTAGAATCATCTCAGAGGACAACATGTGGATGATCTACTCA
The DNA here is from genome assembly GCA_000404065.3 of Pinus taeda. NCBI lineage: Eukaryota > Viridiplantae > Streptophyta > Pinopsida > Pinales > Pinaceae > Pinus > Pinus taeda. The sequence goes on along the minus strand of APFE030443805.1, from coordinate 98,967 downwards.
TCACAGGTGTGGAAAGAAGAATACAAGGATGTAAGAAGATGTTGGCAGCTAAATTTGAGATGAATGATCTAGGACAAATGCATTATTACATAGGTCTAGAAGTATGGAAATATCCTAGGGAGATATATTTGGGACAAGGAAAGTAAATCATCAAGTTGTTGCAAAAATTTGGGATGATGGATTCCAAGCCCATGACTACTCCTATGATCACCAATCTCAAGAAGTTGAGGAGCTTTGACTCAAGTCTCATGGATCCTACCTCCTATCATTAGTTGGTAGGTTCTCCAATGTATCTGGTAAATACTAGGCTAGATATATGCTTTGTTGTGAGTATCCTCAGTTAGTTTCAGTTGGACCCTCGTCATGCACTGGATGGCTGCCAAGAATACATTGAGATATCTTCATGGTATGATACATCACTGCCTAAAGTACAATAGAAAGGAAGTCAAGTTGATTGGCTTCACAGATTCTGATTGGTGTGGAAGTGAGACCGATGGAAGAAGCACTACTAGAGTATGTTTTAATTTGGGATCTTCCATGATCTCATGGAAGAGTAGAAAGAAAAATCTTGTTGCTTTGAGTAGTGTTGAAGCAGAGTATGTGGTTGCATGTGAAGTAGGAAAGGAATTTGTATGTTTGAGGAAGCTTATGACATATTTATTTGAGAAGCCTTTGGATCTTACTGTGATTAATTGCGATAATTAAAGTTGTATCAAGATGTCTGGAGATCTCGTGTTTCATGCTAGGATGAAGCATATCAATAGTAAGTTCCACTATATTAGGAACTTGGTGCAGGATGGGATCATGAAGCTACAGTATATCCCAATAGACGATTAAGTCGTTGATATACTAACAAAGTCTCTTCCCAATAAGAAGTTTGAATATCTTAGAAGCATTCTTGGTTTAGTTGATATTGTTGATTTTGTCGATGATGATAAAAGTTTGGAAGAGATTTGTTGAGGCCTTATGTGTGAGACACATTGCCCGAGAGGACATCTGGCTAACACTATATGTTGATGTATAGTTCTCGAAGTAGTGAGGGTGGCATTGGTCATCGAGCTCTGACCTCGAAGACGCACCTAGATCCCTAGGTTGATGGTTAGCAAGTAAGCCTGATGGTACCTAGAGAGGCTGAAATATTTAGTCCATATTAGTCCCACTTGGATAGATTGCCCTGGTAAGGAATATAGTTTGTAGCATTGCAATGCCTAAATTGTTGAGAGACCTTGGATAGATTGCTTTGGTCAAGAATCTAGTCCATGGCATTGTGGTGCCTAAACTCTTCATAGTTCATATAGTTTGAGATCTTTTGTATGAATACCTCCCTAAGTTAAGAGGGAGTGTTGAAAAATGTAACTAGGTTCGATCTTCATAAAATGTATTTGTCAAAAGAATTTTTATTATTGTTACAACAACTTATTAAAGCATGGGTTATATGCTTGGGTCATCATTTTATTAGTCAAAGTCCCCATTGTGGACTCCTAGGATTAATAAAGAGTCATTACAATTGTATATTTTATGAGACCCTTCTTGGGCTTTCAAACAATGTAAAAAGAATTAATTTTTAGTCAAAAATGAATTATGTAACCTCCACACCAAGTCGGCCTCAAAAAGATCAAGTTGGCCTCAAGGAAGAAAATTCGACCTCATTGGAAGGCTATACATACAAGGCAGTTCAACTTCATTTGGAGCATCTCACTCTCCCAAGCATAGTTTGATATCTGAAGTTGGAAGTTGAAGCTGGGAAAAGTGCAAAGTTGAAGGAAGGGGCTAAAAGGAGTGCGATGGTCAAGGAGGAAGGAATGAATAAAATCGAAGTTTTGGTGTGTGTCTCTCTCTCTCTCGTTTGGGCTGGTTTAGGAGACCAAAGTCTCCTTGTCAAGGTTGAAGTTGTTGTTGATGGCGGACGCTGCCAAGTCAAAATTGCTAGGGTCAAATTGTTGTTGCTGCTAGGTCGGAGGTTGGATCGAAGGAGAGGTTGACTTGGTGTGGAGGATATTTTTGTCTAGGTTGAAGAGTCTCAAGGAAAACTATTGAAGGAAGATATTTTTACCGTGTTTTCCCCTAGATAGAGGTTTTTCCCTAGCAGAGTGCCTACATCTTGTGTCTTGTGTTTTTGTGATCTTCATGCACACATAATTTGGTAATTGCTTGATAAAAGATAATATAACAAATAAGTAAAAGAAGTTAACATAATTCACAAGTAATTATCAAGAAAGAGAAATCTAACCCTAATCCTACTAGCATTGATTTCTCAACACTTGCCACCTTGAATGCCTTCGCCAATGAATTAGGTTCTCAAAGGTGAGCCTCATGTTGGATGTTATCCTTTAAAGTCCCCATGAAGACATTAGCACTATGCTCCTCTAGAATATCATTTACCTTGATATTCAATCTTTGGAAGTCCTCAATGTGTTTCACCATTGAACCCTTTTGTTTGAGGTTTATCAATTGAATAAAGAAGGAATTGCTCTTTGTATCCTCATAATGTGTTGCCATTTCTTCCGTAAAATTTATCCAAGTGATAGTTGATTTATGAGAACAAAGCCGTCGATACCACACAAATTGATTTCTTTCTAAATATAAAGATGTAATGCATACCTTTTGTGTGTGTGGCACATCATGTAGATCAAATAATTGCTTTGTATGCTGTATCCATGTTACCGTATCCTTGCCATCAAACTTTCACATATCAATCTTTGGAATATGGTTGGTCTTCATCCCAAATTCTCTAAAATCCCAATTCATGTTTTATTTGTTCTCTTCATGAGTTTCATGAAATACCTTATCACCACTAGGAAGTTTTTCTTCTAGCAACTTTGTCAAACCTTCCATGTATGTTTTTAGACCATTCATGTAGCTTTTTATACCATCCATGTCACCTTTTATTTCTACTTTTATACCATCCATGTCACCTTTTATTTTTGCTTTTAGACCATCCATGTCCCCTTTTAGTTCATCTTTGGTTGCTCTTTGTGAGAGCGTAATTTGTTGCACTTGTAGGTCCAGTAATTTTGATATATCATGTTGGAATTCTTCCTCTTCATGTGTCATAGTAGAGATTTTTAAGGGCTTAATGGGTGTAAAATTCTTTTGTTTGGGAGGAATTTTAGAACCAAATATTGATATCCATGCTTCAATATTCCCTTTAAATCACTTCAAATTGTTTTTTCAAACAAAAGTTATGCAATTTAAAAAAACACACACATACATTTTTCTTACTTTTAGGAGCTCAATATTGAAACTATTATATCTCTATAATTTCGATTCTCCAATGCCTAAAATTTTGTCTTGTCGTAGCCCTCTAAGTCTTCTTTCCAACGCCACAAATCATACCGAGATTGGATTCCTCAAGATAAAGTTATACCCAATCTCCCACGAAGGCCTAGTTATGGACTAGCTTAGTAGAACAAACTTGTACGAAATGCCACGTGTCATTGTTTCAACCTTCAGCCATGAAAATGATACACAAAAACTACAATCTGTGCACTTTCAGTCACTTCTTATGAAATTCAAATATGATGCTTGTAAAGAAAGTTATGAGGATTTTCCCTAGTTCACCCATTTGAGAGTGAATTATGGAGCATGCAAAAACCCTAACTTCTTCGAACCATATCTAAGAAAATATAGAAAACCAAGATCTGAAATTTTTACACAAAATTGACCAACACTTCGGCTCAACACTGTCAAAATTTCAGCTTCTAAAGCCTCGTTAAAAAAAAATATAATAAATTAAAATAAAATAAATAAATAAATAAAGGAGACAAGAAGAGGAAGAGGAAGTTATATTGAAAATGCCAAGATGACCTGTTTGAAGCAACAAAACCCTAGAATTCAAAGCTTTGATAGAAAATGTTATGCAACCAAATTACAAAACAGAAGAAAAGATAGATCAACGACTTGAAAATTAACCTCTTCAAGGGGGAAAGCTCCTTTACATCACATAAGTGAACAATTCTCAAATTATTCAAATGACAAGACCTCCTTGGTATATATAGGAGTCTAAAGGGTCACAATATAATGAGAGCCTACATAACAATAATAATGTAAGGGCACAACAATAACAATACTAGGATTATATGGGGTACAACAATAACAATATGGGGTTACATGGGCACAACAATAAGGGGACTACACTAGTATTATAGGTACCTAACACTCCAAACACATTGGTTAGGTCCATATGAAATAGAGACCATTTATGACAATGGATCAGTGAAAGTCAAAGTTATTAATGAGGAGGGTGTCTATTTTTTTGTTGTGTCAAGAGGCACTCTGCAACGCAGTATGGGGCAATGTTGTAGTAGTGTTAATGTATGTTTGTAAACATTTACATGTCGACTCAATTAAAAATTAATAAAAGTTTAAAATTGATATAGAGCTCAGTATGGGAGAGATGGTGTAATGTCCATAAATGAGTGTAAACATTTAAGTGTTGGTTCAATTATTAATAAAAAATAAAAGTAATAAAAATATTCAAATTCGATTTATTTATTGTTATTTTTCTTTTATTATAAAATTACGAACAAGTTTTTAGATAAAAAAAATCATAAGAAAATAAATAATAATAAAATCAATTTGCATATATTGTAATTTTGTTTTTATTAAAACATTTACGAAAACTTTTAGATAAAATAAATAAATAAATAATAAGGCATAATATACATGTCACATTAAAATATACAGCATATAAATATTAACTATAAATTAAGATCCATTTTACTATATAAATTAAAAATTATTGTTTAACCATATTTAAATTTAATTAATAAGCACATCAAAACTTAATACTTATAATAAACTTACAATATAAAATTATTCTTAAACATGGATATTCACCCCCACTTTACCATGGATATTATTAACTTGTAATATACTTTGTTATAATACCATGGCTTATTAATTCCATGTGCCCAAACTCATTCCACAATCAAAATATGTTATAAATAATTTGTTTTAATTTAATTTTTTAACATTTTTTTATTAAATCTAAAAGCAAAAAAGTTATGATTACTTTTGAGATATATCTAAACCCTTTATTCTCACTACTACCAAAAATATTGCATGGATATTCCATAGATATTAAACCAAGGTTTTAGTAAAATTAAATATGAGAACACTTTTATATATAGAGATGTGAAATTTATAAAATATAAATAATATTATTAAGAACAAGCATAGATCCATCTTAACTAAGGATCCACCAAGCGATGAGAGGAATCAAATCTCTCAAAGCGCAAACATTTTCTCAAGTTTTGCACTCAAAATGAAGTTTGTATCTTGAGATATTTGTTCCCATTCGACACTTGGTAGATTCAAAGTTAAGATGGATCTATGATGGTTAATGGGCATAGATTTAAGTTATATCATAAACCCCTAACAAGAAAGGAATTTATCCAAAATTTGCTTCAACGTTCAGAAATGCAATTGGTAAAAGCGAAGAATTATTCTATCCCTCTTGGCTCAACTTAATTTTCTTTCTTTAAAAGATAAAATAAAAAAGTATAGTTATGAAAACCAAGATGTTAGCATAAGTATACAATAATTCTTACTACAAACATGTCTTTGGTAGATAGAATTTTGATTTTTCTTTGTAAAAAAAACAAGTTTGAAAAATCTAAAATTTTCCAATATGTAAATTTTATTTACAAAGCTAAGCAACAACATGTGGTAGCGACACATTCATGGATAAATTCAAGAGTTAATCCATAATTTTTTTTCTCAGATCACATACTTTCTATAGTTGTGTCCGCATTTCGTAGCTACCAAAAAGTATTCTAAAGCGATGAAGTATCTCTACATATTTATTCTCACCAGCTTTACCATCTTCATCAACATCAAGCAACCACATATCAAATTCAAGCAACAAGATCGAGATCTCCAACACTAAAGGTAATATCCAGTAACATTTTTTTTAAGAGACTATAACACTTAGAATGTATGGACACATTTTTAACCTAAGCTCAAGGGGGATGATTTCAAAAGACTTCTTGTAATGATAACAATCTCCACCCAGATCATATAATCCACTATATTCTGATTTGACTACATCATTGATTAAGTTGCTTGAAAATTACCTTGATAGTTTCATCAAGCGGTTAAGAAGTTTTATAATTACAAAAAATGGATTGAATTCACCATAATTACATAAGATGGAACGAATAATTTTGTCAAGCACATTTGACCTCGAATTCTTTTATCCCTTTGCCATTTTTCCATCATATTTCATTTTGCCTTATGTTTACCCCCCTGCCACCTTTTCATCATATTCACTTTGCCTATCATTTAACCCATACATCTACCACCCTTGATAAAAATGATAATCGAACAAATTTGAGAACTAATACTTCCTAAATGTCAAGGATGGCGCCTGTGGTAATATTTCAACCTACAGGGCCTAAGTTCTTAGAAGCTTATCCAAAATGCAAGGAAAGGTTCCAGAAAGTAGGTTGGTTGACATTCTTAGAAAAAATTCAAGGATATGATATTTAGGTAACAAAGGAATTTGACAGAGCCTTTGATGGAGTGGAAGCCAACATTGTAGACATTCGATTAAAGGTTATAGCGTCTTTCTTAGCTGGAGCCACTGAAATATCGAGGACCGGAGATAAGTGGTTTTAAAACCAAAAGATTAAGGGGGAGACATGGAGGAAATTTTTGATAAATCCCAATCTCAACACTCAAAAGGAAATGGAGGGATGTTCTCTTTGTTCTTCATAAATTCATCACTTGTGAAGCCAAGTATGGTCTAATAATCTTCTATCATATTCATCTTTTTATGCATTTTCAAAAAGGTCATGAGATCAATTTAGCTCATTATCTTATTAACAGTCTTAAAAAGATGGCTTCAAAAGTTTAGAAGAAATCCTAAGAATATAGAAAGAAATGTGTATCATTTTGGGCTTGTTCAAATTTTAATTGAAGAAGAATTACGTAAAAAAAGGGGATAAATGGGATAATTTTCTCTTGAAAATCACTTCAAAAAAGTTCTCGAAGCTTCACAAGAAACAAATGCTCCAAGTCATAAGAAGAAACACATTAGGGCTAGGGTTTCATAGCCCAAGGCTCAAAACCCTATGCCTGTATTAGAGTCTACAAGTAACCCTATAGCAGATTTAGCAAATGAGCTAATAAATCTAAAGGTGAATTTGACAAAAACCTTGAGCGTGTAGATGATTTCAAACTTGAAGGTTCTCGAGTGAAGGAAATAACTAAAGAGAGGGAAAAGCTAAGGCTAAAATGCAAAAGAAGAAATGGGGGAAAAAAAATTAAAAGAAGAAAACCCATGCAACACAATTAAAGAACAATTCAGTCACAAAGGAAGTAATAGTCAAGGAAGTAGTAAAATGAAAAATCTCAGAGAAGAGAGGTTCAAAGAAAATAAACCCTAAGTCTAATGATAGACCCTAGAGAATTGCTCAAAGTATGGCCAAGGAATTGACGGAGCAAGAAAATGTTGAAAATGATCATTCGATAATCAACATTAAAAATCCTGATGAAGAAAGTCTTAAATTATTAGAGAAGGAAAGAAAGAAACTAAGGGTTTCTACTCCTCTGTCATTTACAACAATTTCACCACAAAGGGAGACAAGTCCAAGGATTGATATTATTCAATACATTCCACAACAAAGGGAGACTAGTCCAAGAATTGATATTTCTCAATAAAAGGTATATAAATTTGTTGTTTTTCTTGAAAAAGAAGCCCAATAAGAGCAGGTACAACAGTCTTATGGTTATTCCCTTATTTTTAGTCCACCAACCTATCCTCTTCATAGTTTGGTGCCATCTCTTATAGTCAATACGCCAATTGATAATTTTAAAGAAAAGGAGATAGTCGAGAAGTTAAGACAAGAAATGAAAGAGTTGAAGGTTTTAGAGAGACACGTAAAGGGTGAAAATGAATTCTTGAAGACACATAACCAAAAGATGTTAAAAAGGATGCAACATTGGTATAAGAGGAATTTAAAACTCAAGAAAGTTAATGAGAATATACATTCCAAAATTAAGAATTAAATGCCATAATACTCTTGAGGAAACCAAGATGGTCAATAGCTATGAGGAAGAAGAGAGCTCAGGGCAATAACTTGGATATCCTTATCCATACTACTGAAACTATAGAGTGAGAGGAAAGAAGCTTTCAAATTTTGCAATTTTGTTGATGCATGAGGACATGCAAAATCCTCATCGTAGGGGAATGTTGAGGTTTGAAAATAAGATCTTTTTGTCATCTTATTATCCTTAGGTTTCCCTTCTTTTGCTCTTATAAGCTCGTCATAGCTATCATTTCATAAATGTATGTTATCATTTATGCATAAATACCATGCTCGAGATATAATGGTTACAACTAAAGAATTTAAAGGTAATCATGCCCATATTTCTATAGTTAATTGTTCAGGCGGTGGACAAGGTAACATAGCAGAGTTTGAGGTTGTTGGTGGTTGCTTACATTCATTGTCTGATGGATAAGGATCTTGGAAAATCGAGATATAAAATATTTAAAAGATATTTATGCTCTCGTCGTGAATCTCTCATGTCATCAAATTAATTTTTTATTTCCATGCGACCTGAAAACTATAATTTGTTCCTAAAGTTAAGCACCAAAACTCTTTAGAGGGTTCTATCTTTCATATTATAAATACTTGTATTCGTGTTTATGGAAACAAGTATGATGTATTGAAATAGTTCCAATTTAATATAGTTTGATTGTATTGTACTTATGATGTGTCATTTGTGATCTTGTTTAAAATTGTGGTTATACTTGTTTTATATGCTTTTAGTTTTCATTACGAAAAATACGACCCAACCAAGAGGCCCCTGCGATGGGGACACACGTTTCCATCATTATTTGCATGGTTAGTCTCTTTATGTTTCATTTGAATTTCATGAATAGAGTAGATTTGGATACAATTTGGCATGTCATTTTTTAATTATAATTGTTTGTGTTTAGTTTGCAACAATTATATCTGTGTTTTCAATTAGAATATTTGTTTTTCAATTATCTATGAACTGATTATTTAATTGAAACACAAGGATAGAACCTTGTGTTACTTGCTTATGGAGAAACTTTATGGACCCTATGACACTTATCTTAATTTTATGATTAATCTCATAACAAGATAGATTAGCTCAGTTGAATCACAAGGACAAAGCCATGTATAATTTGCTTAAACAGAACCTTGTGCAATATGTAGCACTTGTATCAACATTACTTTTTGTCAATTTTTCATAGGTTAGAAAGTTTGAAACTAAGTCCTAACATTTATTATGCCTTACACTTCACAACATACTAACCTGGATAGATGAATTAAATGTAACATAATTCTATTGCAATTGAATTGACCGACAAAGATCATAGAGGATGCTTGGTATGTTGTCTTTCGACATTTAATGATAGATTTTGGATTTTAGTAACAAACATTCTATTATTATTTTGTAAGGGTTCTATTTTTGGAATTTCAAAACTTGGAGAATCTTGGTCAAGTCTGTTTCAAGATTTACCATAGAAGAATTGCTCATTGGTAGAAAAGTTTGTTTGTCATTTTGACCTGGACAACTAATGAAGTGTTATATTTCTCTTAAGGATGCAAGGAAATTATTATATGTAGAATGTTTTGGAACCCATGATGTCTTGTGCTAGGCTTTGAAAGGGCGAAAAGATCCACAATTTTGAATGGAATGAAGAACCCAAATGCATGACTACTATCATTGTTGTTTCACTTCTATCTTTAGGAGCCACACTGTTCCCACTCCTAGTTATAGTTGGCGTGCAATTGTTTTAATGGCATGTACTTTCTTGTTGATGTATGAATGAGGGTACATTAAAGTAAGCATTGTAACAAGTTATTTTGCACCTCATAAATTAGTATATAAAGCATTTTCCCTATCTAAGTGGAATTTTTATTGTTATTCATGGAAGAAGTGCACATATTTTAGGGTAAAGGAGGCATATACATGATATTGAAAGTGAAAGGCCCATTTTTCAAAGGTAAAGGAAGCCATATGACCATTCACATCTTCAACAATTTAAATTAAACAAAATGTGACAAGAGGATATGTAAAATTATGATCGTATTTGTGTGTGTGTATTTTTTGTGGTGGTCAAAATAAGTTCAAATGGACCAATTTGTGTGTGTGTACACAACATAAATTAGAGTTGGATTTGGGTGACCTAAGCTTGTTTTAAACATTTCTGGCATGAAGATGTGGGGACTTGATTTGTACAATGTTCAAGGCTGACTTGTACATGCATGAGTAATGATATACTTGAAGATTTATCCATTTGTTGGTTTTTTTGCAACCTTTGTGAAAGTTATTGTTTGAAAGGAAATTTAAGTGATGACACACTTGTGGATACATCAATGTGGTTTACAAGTTATTTTGAGCAAAGTCTTGGTATTATGTGGGAAAAACAATCCTCTTGGAGACCCTTTGGACTAGTCTAGGTAGGATTGTTTAAAGGACTCACTGTTTGGGGTATTTGGGAGCATAAATGTATGTCATAAGTTCCACTTGTATGACTTGATAATTCATTGGCATGATTTGATAAAGGAGCAACCCTTGTGAAGGGTTGTTGTTGTGAACTGAGGGTTGGTGTGTCCTCTTACAAGTTGCATGATGACATTGGAGGTTGGGTCATTGTCACCTTGAAATCCCCTTACCCACTTAGCAAATGACACTTGGAGCCTGTATCCCAACTTGGAGGAGAAAATTGGGGTTGTATGCTCACTTTAGAGGTTGTGGATGGGAATATTTGAAGAATTTTTGGGTAAGTTACGTGATTGAAGAGCCTTCCAAGGCAGGAAGTTGCACCAATACCACTTTTCTTCCCTTCATTTGTGGAGAAGGGACATCTTTTGAGGGTTTGAACCCCATATTTTTGTACATGTGGCATTATAAGCCCCATCTTATATCGCTTTAGGTTAATTAATTGTCAAAGAGGGCCTTCCCCCCTCCATAGGCTAAAATAAGGAATTTTAGCTTGGAAAACATTATTTTATTGTAATAATGAGTGGAGGTTCTCTCCTACAAATAGAGAGAGTTCTCACCTCATATTATCATGGAATTTTTAAGGAGAAATCACGTAGTTAGTTTGTTTTTTTGAAGTTTTATATTGCAAATTGGCTATGGATGTCTCAAGTTGAGTGAATTTCTTAGAGCAAAATTTTGGATGTGGAATGTTATCTTATTTTGATGAATTCTGCTAAGGTTTTGATGGAATTCTTGATCATGAAGTAAGTTATCATATGTCTATGTTTATTCTACGAAAGATGAATGGTATGTTGGTTTTCGTGGTTAAAAGGTCAAATTAGTAAGAAGTTTGGCTTTAGCTCTCTTACTTTATTTCCCTTCTATATCACTCTAGGGAAGGAAGGCCCAGATTTAACTGTTTCTTTTTTCATTTATTTCAAGAATTGTGTCGCCTAGGTCAACGAAGGTAAGATACCTTTGATGAGCCTTAATATTGCAACAAGAATGTTGTGACTCCCAAGGCTACCAACTTCGATTATCAACCCAGGGTTCGTACAAACTTAAGAGGTATCAACACTGTGTGTGCAACATAGAATGTGTCCTTCGTTCGTTGATCTATTGTAATGGAGTGAATGTCATGAAATAAAAGCCTAAACTAATTGCAAAAATGGAATTATTACTCTATTTGCAATAAATGGAAATGTTACTTGCTCAACTTGTAAATATTAACTAATCAATTCATGAAAGGACAAAGGTTAACCTACTTGCAGAAAGAAAGTTATTTTATCTTGCATAATTCATAAAACTACCAATCATAATTGCATGTACCATCTGCCTAGTTCACACTTGCTTGTAAATCAGTAACCTACTTGCATCATACTTGTGATAAAGAAACTAAGTCCACTCTGTTTTTGTAGGGAATAAAAGGAAGGTTTGGAGTGGCTTAGGAGCTTCCCCTGATCATAAAATCATAGTTGGGGGTCATTATTCATCTATACTAATTCATAGTTGTAGTGGGGATCAAAACTGATGAAAGAAAGTGGTGTTATAGGTTTGCTACAAGAAGGGACAGATTTGCTATAGGAGGAGACAAAATTTCTACAAGAGGAGATAACTCACCGAATTACCAAGTAAATCAAATGAAAATGGGTTGGAACAAAAAAAAATTATTGACTAGGATCTTTTAGCTCTCCATTCCAAATGGAATCACTCCAAAATACCCTTGTTCACAAGTGCTCAAAAATAGCAAAAAATTACTAGGCTAAAATTTAGAAATTCGAGAACTAGTGAGCTAATTAACCTATCAAATGCCTAACCTAATCAACTGTGAATGTAATGGGGTAAATTTTTTTATTAACTTAAATGTTTTTATGATCTAATGCAAGTGGAATAAACTCAAATGAAGCTCATTAACATGTTAAAAAAAATAGTATAAAATTACTACTATTTTGCTACAAGGACTTCGAGAAATTTTAGATTCATGAACTAGTAACCTAATCTAAGTAGCCCAATGATGAATATGGATTTTCAAAGCTATTTGAAGGATGCATCATGTTTGTGTCTCTGTGATTAACCTACAAAATAACTCACTTCAACCTTTTAACCCAATCCTACAACAAAAAGCATCAATACTAAATGCAGAAATAAGAAAAACAAAAACAAGAGAGGCATGTGAATAAGAAGTCAAAAGAAGAAAAATAAATTATGCAAAATGGATCTAAGGCTCCTGGGATGGCCAAGCCCAAGGATACTCAGATTCCTATGAAGTAGAACAAGCTTTAGAAGCTAAAAATGGCACCAAACTTCATTATTTGAATCAATCCAGGTACATCCTTGCTATAAATGAAAGTGGAGCTGCAAAAATACAAGTTTTCTCCACAAGAAAACTAAAAAATACATTCCCCTAGAGGAAAAATCGAATTGGTACTTATAAAAAATGATGAGGAAGCATTCTCCTTGAAAGGAGGAAGTTTTACCCTCCAAAATCCCTCAAACAGTGGATCTGGTTCCCAACACTGGGAATCTATATTAAATGACAGGGAACACATTCCTAGATTTTCTCAATCATTGGAGCTCTAAATTTGTGCAATAATTTCATAACATCCCATTGATTTATTATCCAATATTGATCCTCGTGTAGTAGGGAGAAAGTCCCTAGATTATCTCCTCCTCCAAATCTTCATAATCTACCCAATATTCTCACAATATTTTACAAAAATAAATAATATTAGGCACAAATATGCAATTATCTTTAAACCTTCCTAATGAACATTTTAAAGCTACAAAAAAATTATTGAGTGTAGAAGGAGAGGTTTAATCTAGTCTTCATGTGCCTAAGAAAGGTTAAATGGGCCTTAATTTGTGTCTAATTTGGAGGCCCATCAATTTTGGTGTAGCTCTTATATTTTGGACGTAGGTTCATGATTGATGAGGCGAGGGATCTAGGTTTAAATCTCTCATCATTATCTTCTGAATATCATACATGATCTCTCTTGGAAACTTCAATTCTTGATTGACTATATTTGCTTAAAAAATCATTAATAAGATAAGACATTGATTTTAATCTCCATCATTGTATTCCTTTTGTAAATCATTTAATCATTTGGAAAACTTTCCACTTTCCTATGGATCTCATGGTTGGGTATGTTTGAGGACATTCCCTATGGACTCTAACCTTGATTACCTTAAAAAACCTAGTAATCATATCTTACACCTCAACCCTAATTGATCAATCCTTTGATCGATGGAATGTGAGGCAGAAGTCTTGGAGAGATTTTGATTTGGCTTGACCGAGCCATTTTATCTCTAATATATACAAGGAGAACCAACTCTTTAGATAGAGGAGAGTTGGCCAAAAGCGAAAATAAGGTTAGTGAGGTGATAGTGGTGGACGTAGGTTCATGATTGATGAGGCGAGGGATCTAGGTTTAAATCTCTCATCATTATCTTCTGAATATCATACATGATCTCTCTTGGAAACTTCAATTCTTGATTGACTATATTTGCTTAAAAAATCATTAATAAGATAAGACATTGATTTTAATCTCCATCATTGTATTCCTTTTGTAAATCATTTAATCATTTGGAAAACTTTCCACTTTCCTATGGATCTCATGGTTGGGTATGTTTGAGGACATTCCCTATGGACTCTAACCTTGATTACCTTAAAAAACCTAGTAATCATATCTTACACCTCAACCCTAATTGATCAATCCTTTGATCGATGGAATGTGAGGCAGAAGTCTTGGAGAGATTTTGATTTGGCTTGACCGAGCCATTTTATCTGTAATATATACAAGGAGAACCAACTCTTTAGATAGAGGAGAGTTGGCCAAAAGCGAAAATAAGGTTAGTGAGGTGATAGTGGCCCCCTCTAAGTGTGTGGGTTTTGGACTTGAGTTTTTTGGACTTTGTCTCAAAAAGTGCAAGATATTGTTATGACACAACAAAAATCCAAAAGCATGAGACAATGGTGTGCTCATAAAGAGACAAAGAGCATTGATGTTTAAAGATGTTGGAAGCATTTTCTGAATTTTCCTTATACTCGAGATCTGGTCTATGTCTAGAATTGATCATAAACACACTAAAGGTACTCAACTAAAGGCACTTTTCACAAAAAATATAATACGAGTGAAATCAATTAAGTACACAGATTTATATGGCCCAGATATTGGCCTTTATTAGTCCATTAATAAACAAGCGTTAGGGCTCTCATACTAGGGATCATGGCCCCTTAGATCTCTAATAAAAATAGTACAATATAATACGAGTGAAATCAATTAAGTACACAGATTTATATGGCCCAAATATTGGCCTTTATTAGTCCATTAATAAACAAGCGTTAGGGCTCTCATACCAGGGATCATGGCCCCTTAGATCTCTAATAAAAATAGTACACATAGTATACAATTAGGGCTTGAGATCTATTCCATCATATCTATAATCTACCCAAAAAAATGCAGAGACTAGTCTTGAATTACTTGTTGAAGGCAATCCTTTGTCCTAAGTCCTTTTAGCCCTTTTGTCCACTACTCTTATGACTGACCTTTTCCTCCAATATCACACAAAGAACAATGCCTTTTGTCCTATGTCTACATGTTATTACAAACTCTTGATCTATTAGATATGCTTCTTCGGATCACAAATCTGACTTTCTTCTTGCAGATTTGACCTTCCAACACCCAAACCTGACTTTCTTTTTATAGATCTAACCTTCCAACACTCAGATCTAACTTTCTTCTTACATATATGACTTTCTAACACTCAGATCTAACTTTCTTCCTATAGATTTGACCTTCCATCACTCATATCGGACTCTCTTCTTGTAGATTTCACCTTCCAACACTAAGATATGGCTTTCTTCTTGCAGATCTTACCTTCCAACACTCAAATCTAAGGCATGTAAACCCTCATCCTGCCTCAGCTAGGCCTAAACCCTTCTCTTGTTGGCTCGACTAACTTTGCAAGTGAACTTAGCCCTATCTTGGTCTACCAAACATGGCCTAGCCTTCCTCATTGTAGCTAGATCCTCTTACTTGATCTCCTTACTACCACAACTCCTCTAAGGAAGATCTATGACTAGGTGTTTTAGCCTCCCTCTCTCCATAAGTGAAATAACCTCTCTATTTATGAGCCTAGGCCTCTCCTTTGGCCTCTAATTTATACTCTTTTTGTGAGTGACTTGGGGATTTTCCTTGTCTATCAAGAAACCCTCATTTAAAAACTCAAAAGAAAATTAGAATAAACAATTAATTATCTTAGGTCTAAACCCACAACTTTGGGTCCAAACCCCAACCACTTGGGTAACTTACCCAACCAACTCCCTTTTCATGGGTTTTCTCCGCTCATAAATAACTTCTAAGCTACCCAAATTACAACATTCCTTCTTAGTGAGGAAGGTATTTCCTTCACACCTTGAAACCTCCAGCTCCATGACTTTCCTTGCATACCCATGATAGTCCTCGCATGAGCTATGAATTTCGTTTGCATGGCCATGTATATCCTTGCATGTGTCACGTCTTATTTTCTACTAGGCCTAACTTTATCTTGCATGGTGCATGGTTGTCCTCACATGCAACATGACTTTTCCTTGCACTAACATGAGTGTTCTCACATGGTTCGTGATTGTCCTTGCATGGGCTAAAAACTCCACTCACTCTTAAAATTGAAGATTCAAACTTCCATTGTTAGGTTGGCGTTCCTTTACTGTCCCTCTGAAGCTAGACTCCCTTTGAGTCTACACAACGTCCACTAGCTCATTTTTCTTTCCGTCCCTGAAAGTGCTCCTACTGAATTTGTGGCCTTCCAAAGTCAGTCTCAAGTTGCGGTTGAGCATTAGGTCTAATCACTCTAGACCATCATAACTCAACTCTACATGATTCTTCAGCCTCCTGGGTCGAACACCTCTCGTGCACATGGCTCCTCTATCGGACATGCAACCCCACATCCCAATGAAGATACAATCTCACAATCATCCTATCATCCACATGAATTTATCTCATCCATGCCAAAGCACCTTCTTTACTGAACCTTCTACTTCATGTCTAGTAGTTCCATAGCTCCCTCTCAATATGTGTTAGTTTTTTTAGCATCAGATGGTGTTCTAGTCTCAACAATTCTTAGAGAGGCTAAGAAACACTAGGACTCCATAACCTAGAAAAGGTTTCAGCAAAATCCACCTGAAAATACCTTAATTAGGTTAATTAATCAATAATTATTTTTTTACTACGTCTAACTTAGGGACAATGATTAATTAACACTAATTAATTGAGGAAGGTAAATTTCTCTAGAAACTCACTTAGATCAACTAGGACATAATATCAACCATTGATTAAGTTTTAATCTTGGTTGTTGGAGTCACACAGTGAGATCATAAGAAGAAGTCGATGGGTAGATGGAGGCACACACTTGAGATCGATTTCCTTGGGTAGTTTGATTTTTCTAGAGAGCAGTAGCAGTTTATCGAAAGAGTTCATGCTAGAGAATGGAAGCAAAGACAGAGAGGGGTAGAGATAGTGAGTCGGGAGGAAGTCTTCCAGTTTTGGGGAGTATCTTGCAAAGAGGCAGAGATAGCCACAGAGAGGTTGACGCAAGGGCTGCATAAAAGTCTTTAGAAGGTAATTTTATTTTGCTGGAGAGAAGCTCGTTTTTAGTTCGGAAGGCCGATAGTATTTTCTAGAGTGCCAAAGAATTGGTTTCTCAGCCAATAATAGACAGGACAACTTGAGTAGAAGTTATTCTAGGAAGTGTGTATTCCAATTCTGTGCTAGGGTGATGCAGGGTGTGTGTGTGCTAGTTTGGACAACTCACTTGGAGCTGGCAGTCAAAGCCCAGATTGGTTCTGGGGGTGAGGAAAGTTCCTCACAATATTTTTGCCAGTGTTTTCCTCTATGGTATTTCCATATTTGGATATCTAGTTGTACTCAGTATTTTCCACTACTGCTAACAATAAAAACCCTCAAATGCTGCAATGATTTTCCCACACTGGGTTTTTCCGGGGACTTCTGTCCAAAATGAAGTTGTTTTATTTATGTGTGTATGTGTGGTAGTATTTTTCTCAGTTTCATGTTTATCTTCTGAAGTATTTTTATTTGTGAAGGTTCCAGTGTGATTAATTTGTTGTTGTCATAGCAATAAACTAAATAATTAATTTATGAGTTAGAAGAATTAATTCCAGTTGTTCCAATAAAAATTCAGTAGTTGAAAATTTCACATGGTATCAAAGCAAATTTGATCAGACGGAGAAGCTCAAAAGTATAATTAAGAAATGGTCCAAATTTAGAGGGAGTCCAATAATTTGATTTCCAAATTTGGGCAAATATTAGCTTGGCAATTCGAACTGTTGAGCAGAGGGTTTGACTTTTCCAGTGCAAGTGGCAGGAAAATTTCGTAGAGCCGAGTAATAATTCTAGCAGGTAGTAGTGATGCTGAGAAGTAATTCCAGTGAAGAAAACTAGTTTAACCCCCTTATTTTTATCAGTGCACCCCCCTTATTGTACTATTGTTCCCGTATAGTCCCCATGTCATTATTATTATGCCCTATAGAAGCCCATTATTGTTATTGTTGTGCCCCTATAATATTATTGTTATGTAGGCTCTGATTGTATTGGGACCCCTTAGACTTCTATATATAGAAAGGAGGTCTTGTAATTTGTATCATCCAAGAATTGTCCATTTGTGTAATGTAAAGGAGGTTATCCCCTCGAAGAGGCTGATTTTTAAGTCATTGATCTATCTTTTCTATCTTTTTGTGACCTGGTTTCATAACATTTGGTGTCATAGCTTTGGATTCTCAGGTTTCGCTCCTCCAAACAAGACATCGTGACATTTTTTTTATAACTTTTTCTCTACAAAGTTTCAGAAGCTAAAAAAAAAACCCATTTGATCCGAAGTCGTTTTGACCTCGAGTCTGAATTTCAGATCTTGTCTCACTGTATTTTCAGATACATCATTTGAGGAAGTTAGGGTTTTTGCAAGCTTCAGAATTCCATCACAAACAGGTCATTGTGGAATTTTTGCTATAATTTTGTTTATACGAAGGTTCAAACTTTGAAATTAAAACCCACTTGAGCCGAAATCTTGATGAAGCTTGGGACTGAATTTCAGATCTTGTTTCACCATATTTATAGAGATACGGTCCAAGATATTTAGGGTTTTTGCAAGCTCCCCAATTACATCTCAAACAAGTGACCTGGGGAAAATCATCATAATTTTTTCTCTAAGCATCAGATAGAAATTTTGTCAGAAGCTATAGAAAGAGGATGACATTTAGTTTTATGTGTATCGGTTTCAGGTCCTAAGGTTGAAACGATGACACATGGAAATTCATAGAAGTTAGCTCTACTAAACCAATCTATAATCAGGTCATCGTAGGAGATTTAGCATAACTTTTTCTTGGAAAGAGGACTCAGAGGGCTACCGCAGGACGAAATTTTAGACCTTGGAGATCAAAAATTACAGAGATACAACATATTCAATATCAAGCTCCTACAAAGTGAAAAAAGATGTGTAGTTTTTTTTTTAAGTTTTGCATAAGTTTGGTTTAAAAATTAGTTTGAAAGAATTCAAGGGTGTGGAAGCTAAGATGGATGGTATAGAAGAAAAAATTAAAGGCAACATGGAAGATTTGAAGACAAATTTTACAAAGTTGCTACAAGATTTGCTTACTAATGGCGAACGGGTGGTAAAGAAAACTCATGATGAGAACAAAAGAAATGTTAATCATGATTTCATAGACTCTAACATTGGATTGAAGACCCACCATGTTCCAAAGATCGATATGAGGAAGTTTGATGGCAAGGATCCCGTAACATGGATGCTACAAACGGAGCAATATTTCGATCTCAATAATGTGAAAGACACACAAAAGGTACACATTGCTACTTTATATTTGGAACCAAATCAGTATGGATGGTATCGATGGCTTTGCTCTCGTAAACAATTTGTCACTTGGGAAATTTTTACAGAAGAAATGATTGTACATTATGAGGATAAAGCAACACCTTTTTTAGCCAATTGATAAATCTAAAAAAAAGGGGTTCAATGATGGAGCACATTGAGGACATCCAAAAATTGAATATAAGGGTAAAAGATATTTCAGAAGAGCATAGGATTGATGTGTTCATAGGGACTTTAAAGGATAACATCCAACATGAGGTTCGTCTTTGGGAACCTGATTCGTTGGAGAAGGCATCCAGGTTGGAAAGAAAAATAGAAAGAAAAATTATGGCAAGAAGGAAGCCTACCACTCACAACTATAAAGATGGAAGTGTTGTTTCTCCTAACCTTTCACCACCTACAAGGTTGACACCACAACAATTGGAAGAAAAAATAGAAAAAGGTATTTGTTACAAATGTGATAGAAAATACAGTAAAGGTCATAAGTGTGCTGAGAATAAATTAATTTACGTAGATGGGGAAGAGGAGAAAGAAACGGAACAAGAAACATCAAAAGAAGAGGATATACACCAAGAACCAATCCCAGAGAAAGAAGAAATGAATCTGACCATACCTTGTAATGCATTGACAAGAATTACCACTCCTCAAACTCTCAGGATAGAAGGGAATATCAAGAAGAAAAAGGTAATAGTGTTTATTGATTCGGGTAGTACCCATAATTTTATTCATTATGAGATAGCCAAGGAATTGAATTTCTTTCTATATCCATCACCGGAGTGTCAAGTAATGGTTGCAAATGGAGGAACCATAAATTTCTCTGGAAAGTGCCATAATATCAAGCTATCCATGGGAGAATATGTCTTGAATAGTCCAATGCTTTCCATTCCAATGGCTGGTGCAGATGTTCTACTAAGAGTCCAATGGCTACAATATTTGGGTACGATAGCTTTTAATTTTCAAGAACTTTTCTTGAATTTTTTTTGGGAAGGAAAGGAAGTTGAATTAAGGGGTATCAAAGGGAATCCAGGAAAGATAATAAGCTCTAACAGGATGACTAAGCTTCTGAAGAAATAACAATAAGGCGTAGTTGCACAATTATGTTCACTAGAGGCTCCCACATAGAAATCATCTATTTCTCCATATCTCCAAAATGTTTTGGACAATCATTCCAAGGTATTTGAGACTCCCAAAGACCTCCCACCTATTTGTGATCGTGATCATGCTATTCATTTGATACCAGGAAGTATTCCCTCAAACATCAGGACTCACAGATATCCATATGCCCAAAAGAGTGAAATTGAATGTATGGTTGCAGAAATGTTAGAGGTTGGTATAATTCAACCTAATCAAAGTTCTTTCTCTGCTCCAGTGGTATTGGTACACAAGAAGGATGGATCATGTGTCTGGATTATAGGGAGTTCAACAAGCTCACTATTAAAGATCAATTTCCCATTCCTTTCGTTGATGAATTATTGGATGAATTACATGGAGCAATTTACTTCACCAAGTTGGATCTTCGTTCAGGATATCATCAAATTAGAATGAAGACTGAAGACATTCCAATAACAACATTTATAACTCATGAGGGTCATTATGAATTTTTGGTCATGCCTTTTTGCCTTACCAATGCACCTTCTACATTTCAAGGTTTGATGAATTCCAATTTCAAACCCTTCCTTAGAAAACTTGTGTTAGTATTTTTTGATGATATACTAATCCACAACAAGTCTTGGTAGGATCATGTTCAACATGTTTGACAGGGTTCTCAAGCTATTGGAGGAGAAACAATTATATGCAAAAAGATCCAAATGTTTCTTTGGAGTACAAGAGATGGAATATTTGGGTACTCAGTTAGCTCATAGCTCATATTATCATCCTCAATCTGATGGGAAAACTGAGATAGTGAACAAATGTTTGGAAGGATATCTTCGTTGCTTTGTATCTGATAAATATACATAATGAGTCAAGTGGTTTCCTCTGGCTGAATGGTGGTATAACACTTCCTTCCATACTGCAGCAAAAATGACCCCATTTATGGAACTTTATGGATATCATCTGTCGTCCATCACATCATCTTTAAAAGAAAATTATAAGGTTCAAGCAATGGAAGATCACATCGAGCATCAATAACAGGCTCTCAAACTCTTAAAGGATAACCTCACTTTGGTGCAAAATATAATGAAACAACAAGCAGATCAACATCACAACAGAAGAAGTTTTGATGTAGGTGACTTGGTATTTCTACGACTACAACCATACAAACAAATGTCTCTCAAGCAAGCTAATAAGGATAATAAATTATCACCAAAGTATTATGGTCCGTACAAGGTGTTACAAAAGATTAGTACTATGGCATACAAATTGGAGGTTCCTGTGTCTTCGTAAGTGCACCCAAATTTCCATGTTTCATGCTTAAAGTGTTGGAAATAATACTGAGAGGGGGCGGGGGTGAATCAGTATTATCAAATCAAACACTTTTTCATTTTCATACTCTGATTCATATATGCTACTTCTGTTATGGTAACCCGAACGTATACGCAACTATGTTTAATGCAACTAGCGTATATCCAGTAAACTTATGATTCAGTTAGTTGATCTTTAATGAGTACATCATAACATTATGAACCATGTAGATAGTAAATAGGTGCAGTAAAACAGAACAGATCATCACACATAAGAAGCACACATGAACACCATGATATAAGGTGGAAACCCAATGTCGGTGAAAACCACCTGCTGCAATTTGTCTCTATCTTCCTTTAATAAGAAATTTCTTTTTACAATGGTTCTGTACTGGTGCAATCTTATACCAGTGCGTAGGCTTCTACCTGAAGAAGGCTACTACCTTCTCTCGTTCTCTAGCTTCTTCTGGAAGGGAGCTACAACCCCCTTAACTCTTGTACTAGTACGTAGGTGTTAACCTACAGAAGGCTACAACCTTCTCTTTCTTCCAGGGACCACGTTTCATAAATTTTCATACTGGATCCATAAATACAAAACAATCACCACTACAATACAATCATCAACTTATACCTGCATCATCAATCTCTGAATCACCCAATACTGAATCACTGAAACCCTGTCAGCAAAATACAGTTACCAGAACACAAACCAGAGCCCAGAACTCTGCAACAACCACTAGAACCAACAACAACTACAAATATCAAATCTCATAATGTATATGCTACTTGACTGTGTCAAACAAGCGTGTATACACTCTTTCGCCATATAGAACCCGTGTACAGATCTAAAGATAATTACTTATACCTTCGCTACAATTTCCAACTTCATATATACCCAGACAATAAGATATAAAGGATAAAACATGCGTCAATACTCAAATCTACTCATGATCATACCATATAATGATAATACATTTTAGTCTTCAAGATCCTGGTCCATCAACATTTATCAATCGCATAGGAGCCTCCTTGATTCAGATCGAGCCAAGCATCACAAACCCATAACCCGCATACTAGATCTCACACTTCATTAGATATTCGAGACTTACTTGGTGCCTTTGCCTAATGATCTTCTTCTCCTTATATAGGTTTAGGCTTCTCTCAATACCATGGTCCAAAACCATGTAGAACCAATACCTTGGACCTAATACCTGGGGTCAACACTTCGGACCAAATACCATGGACCAATACCAAACTATCATTGACCAAATACCACGGACCAAAACTTAGTTTTCCAACATGTACGCGCCTTTCCTTCTGTGAACCTGCGTATGTACGTATACGCATCTTTTGTTCTGCTCATCCATGTGTATACACACTTTCATCAAGGTTAACCTGCATATACCTCTCTCTTGACCTGTTGTACTATGATCTGTCATCTGATTGAGTTGCCACCAAGGACAACACCTATATCATACCTCTGAGTGAGTTGCCATCAAGGACAACACTTGTATCATAATGCCAACAATCTCCTCGTTTGTACTTGATGGAAACCACCACACCAAGTCACTCTCCCCCTTTGACATCAAGGGCAAAGGGAAAACCAAGAAGTTCTCTCCCTTGGTATACCTTCTGTTGTCCATACTCCCCCTAAGTACCTGCTGAAATTTCTGATTGAGCTTCCACTTTGTATATGCCGAGATGTACCAATCCATCCATGCTCCCCCTGAGCACACGCAAGGTCTGCAAAAGCATAACATGACTCTATACATACATCAATCTCCCAACCAAGTGGGAATACACCATTTTAGACTCATCCACCCAATCAAGTGGGGATATACCAACTGTTTATACATGACTCAACACCAAGAACCATTACATCATCCATCCCATACATAGTGGGGTAACAAAATAGATTATATGACTTACAAAGACCAAGGACCTAAACATGACCATGATAGTTATCAACAACTATATGATCTACACCATAAGCATCTTAACCTGCAATCCATTATCTTGGTCAATCAACAATTAGTAGCAAGATGTGTCTAAGCATCATCACTGAGGACTTCTAACCAAAATGCCAACAATGCATTATTTGAAGCATATGATCCCTCTTGAGCCTGTGCCAACCACGGCAGAACCATTTCCTGAGTCCGTTTTGCTGCTTATCTTCTGAGCTCCATATACACGATTATGCAGCCTTTAACTCGCGTATATACGCGACTTATCTTTATAAAATCTATGCATCAAAATTGGAATACTTAAGGTCTATACTTTCAGTTTCCCCTGTGTCTATTATGTCAGCTAACTGAGTTATGCCACATCTTTTTGTCTCTAATTCTATCTGGAGTTGTGATGATGTATGATCCTCTTGCTTTGGAGTTCGAATTTTTCTCCTGCATTCCCTTACTTTATGTCCAAACTTGTTACATGCATAACATCTTACATGTTTCATGTTCCTTCTATTGCAATCAATTGCTTTATGGCCAAACATATTGCAAGCAAAACAATATCCCTTGAAGTACCTAGAATGTGATGATCTTGTGTGACGGTCTTGAGTCATTCTACTTCTGCATCTGGCTGCAACATGTCCAAGATTATGACACACATAACATTCAACATTATCCATCAGAGGAAATAATCGTCTATCACTTCCATAGTTAGGAGTAAAAGATTTTCTTTGAGGAATTTATTTCCTTGGCTGTTGATGAGGTTGTCCTCTCTTCTCCTTGTTGAGCATTTCAGAATTCTCATTAGAGTTCCTTGCCTCACCTTGTGAGCTCGATTCATCTTCAACAGATTCATAAAATCCAAGACCAATTTTGATAGCAGGAGATCTTTGACTACTAAGAATATCATCCAAAATCTTAGTATTGTCTTGAAATCGTAACAATTTATCCTTTTCCTCAAACTTGCCTTTTAAGATATTTACCTCAACCTGATGTTGTTCTTCCTTTTCCAGATACTACTTCCTTATGTTTTCTTCAGCTTTTCTTCCTTCTCCCACTTGTTTCCTTAATTCGAGCACTTCATGTTCTTGTTCTTCAAGAGATTCTGCTTCTTTGATTCTTTAATATCTTCTTTTAGAGAGAGGATCTTCGATTCAAGTCTCTGAATTGTTGCGCTCTGATCTTTACTACATCTTGCAGTTGCTCCCTTACTCTAGTTACTGACTCTAGCTGTTCTTTTAATCTGGTAGCTTCTTCTATTTCTACGTCCTTATTTTCATATGCCATGAGAAGTCTAATGCCTTCATCACTATTGGATGAGTCATTAATTTTATCATGAGTATAATAACTTCTATTACCTTCTTCAGACATCTTTCCTTTATTATGAGGGCATCTAGCAGCATAGTGACCAACTCTACCACATGAAAAGCATTTGAAAGGTAGCTTACCTTTGAACCTTCCAGATTCTCGTTCAAGATTCTTGACAAAATTTACCTCATATTCTTCTTTTGAAATGTATCCTGATTCATTGAGTTTTTCCTTTCCATTTGCTGATATTTTGAATGCAGCTTCTCTCATGTCTGATGGTCCTCCTATTCTCATCTCAAAAGCAGTTAAGACTCTGTGAAGCTGCGTCATAGTGATTTTCTACAGATCCTCCTTTTCTTCTATGGCAGACACTTTGGATTCAAATTTAGCAGACAAGGATCTCAAAACCTTTTCAACTAAGACAACTTCCTTAATTTCTTCACCTAGATTCCTCATACAATTGACAATCTCATCTATATGCAAGAAGTAATTAGCTATGCTTTCATTACTATGCATCTTAAGAGTTTCATACTGTATTCTGAGAGTTTGAAGCTTTGCTCGTTTTACCTGATCATCTCTTTTGTAGCTTAGAATGCTTTTGTCCCATATTTCTTTAGCTGATTTGAGCTGCATAACCTTGACAAATTCTGATTGTGACAAACTTCCCAATAAGACAGTAACAGCTTTGGCATTGAGTTCATATTGCTTTCTCTCTGTTGTATCTGTAGGAATCGTTGATGGATATGTATATCCTCCTTCCACGATTCCCAAACATCTGTTCCAAGCGATTGTAGATATGTTGTGGTTCTTATCTTCTAGTAGACAAATTTGCTCCCATCAAAGATTGGTGGCCTGATGGATGCCTCTCTTTCTTGATTACCCATCCTGATGGATCTTCCTTCAAGCGATCAAGCTTCTTCAGAAGGACCTGCTCTGATTCCAGTTGTTGGAAATAATACTGAGAGGGGTGGTGAATCAGTATTATCAAATCAAACACTTTTTCATTTTCATATTCTGATTCATATACGCTACTTCAGTTATGGAACCCCTTGTGTATACGCAACTGTGTTTGATGCAACTAGCGTATATCCAGTAAGCTTATGATTCAATTAGTTGATCTTTAATGAGTACATCAGAACATTATTAACCATGTGGATAGTAAATAGGTGTAGTAAAATAGAATAGATCATCACACATAAGAAGCACACATGAACACCATGATATAAGGTGGAAACTCAATGTGGGTGAAAACGACCTGCTACAATTTGTCTCTATCTTCCTTTAATAAGAAATTTCTTTTTACAATGGTTCTGTACTGGTGCAGTCTTATACCAGTACGCAGGCTTCTACCTATAGAAGGCTACTACCTTCTTTCATTCTCCAGCTTCTCCTGGAAGGGAGCTACAACCCCCTTAGCTCTTGTACTAGCTGATGTACTAGTACGTAGGTGCTGACCTACAGAAGGTTGCAACCTTCTCTTTCTTCCAGGGACCACGTTTCATAAATTTTCATACTAGATCCATAAATACAAAATAATCACCACTACAATACAATCATCAACTTATACCTGCATCATCAATCTCTGAATCACTGAAACCCTGTCATCAAAATACAGTTACCAAAACACAGACCAGAGTCGAGAACTCTACAACAACCACTAGAACCAATAGTAACTAGAAATATCAAATCTCATAATGTATACACTACTTGACTGTGTCAAACAAGCGTGTATACACCAGAGAGAACCCACGTACAGATCTAAAGATAATTACTTATACCTTCGCTGCAATTTCCAACTTCAGATATACCTAGACAATAGGATATAAAGGATAAAACATGCATCGGTGCTCAGATCTACTCATGATCATACCATATAATGATAATACATTTTAGTCTTCAAGATCCTGATCCATCAACCTTTATCAACCGCATAGGAGCCTCCTTGATTCAGATCGAGCCAAGCATCACAAATCCATAACCCGCATACTAGATCTCACACTTCATCATATATTTGAGACTTACTTGGTGCGTTTGCCTAATGATCTTCTTCTCCTTATATAGGTTTAGGCTTCTCTCAATACCATGGTCCAAAACCATGTAGAACCAATACCTTGGACCCAATACCCAGGGTCAACACTTCGGACCAAATACCATGGACCAATACCAAACTATCATGGACCAAATACCATAGACCAAAACTTAGTTTTCTGACATGTATGCGCCTTTCTTTCTGTGAACCTGCGTATGTACGTATACGCGTCTTCTGTTCTGCTCATCCGCATGTATACGCACTTTCATCAAGGTTAACCTGTTTATACCTCTCTCTTGACCTATTGTACTATGATCCGTCATCTGATTGAGTTGCCACCAAGGACAACACCTGTATCATACCTCTGAGTGAGTTGACATCAAGGACAACACCTGTATCATAATGCCAACATAAATAAGGTTATAAGTGAGAAGATCCTAATTCAAACAATATTGCGAGAACTTGATGAGGAAGGAAAAATCATATTGGAACTGGAAGCAGTCACAAAAACAAGAAATCAACAGCTACAGAATCGATCAATTTTATAGTATCTCATCAAGTGGAAGAACTTACCTGTTGAAGATTCCATATAGGAGGATGAGAATTTTATAAAAAAGCATCCATAACTACTCAAGCATTGAGGACAACACTTTTTGAAGGAGGGGGGAATGTTAGGTCCCTATACTACTAGTATAACCCCTTATTGTTATTAGTGCAACCCCCTTATTGTATTATTGTGCCCATATAGTCCCCATGTTGTTATTATTATGCCCCATAGAAGCCCACTATTGTCTTGCCCCTACAATATTATTGTTATGCAGGGTTTGATTGTATTGGGACCCCTTAGACTCCTATATATAGAAAGGAGGTCTTGTTAATTGTATCATCCAAATTTTGTTCACTGTGTAATGTAAAGGAGGTTGCCCCCTTGAAGAGGCCGATTTTTAAGTCGTTGATCTATCTTTTCTATCTTTTTGTGAGATGGTTTCATAACATGATTGTTTGAGTCCCACAGTAAGATCATAAGAAGAAGTCGATAGGTAGATGGAGGCACACACTTGAGATCGATTTCCTTGGTTAGTTCGATTTTTCGAGAGAGGAGCAACAGTTTGTCGAAAGAGTTCAAGCCAGAGAATGGGAGTAGAGATAGAGGGGTAGAGACATTGAGTCAAGAGGAAGTCTTCTAGTTCTAGAGAGTAGCTTACAAAGAGGCAGAGATAGCCATAGAGAGGTTGATGCAACGACTGCACAAAAGTCTTTAGAAGGTAATTTTATTTTGCTCGAGAGAAGCTTGTTTTCAGTTCCAGAGGCCGAGAATATTTTCTAGAGTGCCAAAGAATCATTTTCTCAATCAACAATAAACATGAAAACTTGAGTAGAAGTTGTTCCAGGAAGTGTGTATTCCAATTCTGTGCTAGGGTGACGCAGGGTCCGTGTGGGCTAGTTTGGATAGCTCACTTGGAGTTGGTAGCCAGAGCCCAGATTGCTTCTGGGGGTGAGAAAAGTTCCTCACAATATTTTTGCAAGTGTTTTCCTATGTAGGATTTCCATATTTGGATATCCAATTATACTCGGTATTTTCCATTACTTCTAATAATAAAAACCCTCAGATGTTGCACCGATTTTCCTGCAATGGGTTTTTCTAGGGAATTTTGTCCAAAATGAAGTTGTTTTATTTATGTGTGTATGTATGCCATTATTTTTCTCAGTTTCTTGTTTATCTTCTAAAGTATTTTTATTTGTGAATATTGCAGTGTGATTAATTCGTTGTTGCCATAGTAATAAACTAAATAATTAATTTATCAATTAGAAGAATTAATTCCAGTTGTTGCAATAAAATTTTAGTAGTTGAAAATTTCACATGGTATCAGAACAAATTTGATCAAACAGATAATCTCAGAAGTAGAATTAATTAATGGTCCAGATTTAGAGGGAGTCCAACAATTCGATTTCCAAATTTGTGCAAAGACTAGCTTGGCAATTTGAACTGTTGGGTAGATGGTTCAATTTTTCCAGTGCAGGTGGCAAGAAGAATTCACAGACCCTAGTAGCAGTTCTAGCAGGTAGTAGTGATGCTGAGAAGTAATTCCAGTGAAGCAAATCAATATTATTGCTAAGCAGGTTCCGTGTGTGGGCACATAATGGTTTTGTGGTAGTTGCTAGATTAGAATTAGTGCCAGGTTGAATAATTGAACACACAGATGTAATTTCTCGTAGAGGTTTTCTAGTTTAGAAATCTAAATTTCCAATTGCAGTCAATAATTGTTGCAAGAAGATTTTCTCACTCCAGAAGGGAGTGCAAATAACAGATTCAATAATCGAGAAGGTGAAAGAGGGATATTTCCATTTCAGTTTTAGAAATGGCCACAATTGGGCTTAGATATTATGATAGGTTGGAGGGAGCCTCCAACTATGTCATTTGGAAGGCTAGGATGTCCTTCCTGTTGGATGAATTTGGATTGAAGACCTATGGAGAGAATGTTGTGGCAGAACCTACTAATCCAAATCAGCTAAAGGAATTCAACAAAGAAATGGCCAAGGCAAAACAGATGATCCTGGATGGAGTCTGGGACCATATAGTTTTACATATATCTGGCAAGAATACTGCCAAGGAGATTTCATAATCCTTCTAAGTAGCGGAATATTTCCCTGAAAGAGAATTTGAGAAACATTAATATGTTTAAGGGTGAAGGCATTTATCCCTTGCTCACCAGAATTCAGGAAATCTTGGATCAATTTGTGTTTATTGGGGAAGCGCCTTAACCTACATACCTTGTGTGTTTGGCCCTAAACAATGTCTCAAAGGAGTGGGAAGTATTCATCCAAGGAATTTTTGGATGAGACACATTACCAGGGTGCGACAGGGTATGGTCAGACCTACAGCAGGAGGAGATGAGGTGAGCTCTAGTAAAGAGCTCCATTAGTGGCAATAACAGTAAGGGTTCTAAAGGTGAGAAGGAGTAAGAGAATGTGGCCCTTGCATCAAAGGGTCCCAATCAAGAACAGGCGGAGAATACAAAGAAGGACCTATTTAAGGTCAAGTGCTTCGGGTGTGGCAAGTTTGGCCACTATAGTACTTAGTGTCTTCAAAGGAAGAAGGGAAAACAAGAGAAGCAGGACGAGGCAGCAACATCCGCAAAGATAGATGAATTGTCCTCTAAGTTGGAGGAAGACTTCGCCATGTTTGCAGTTATACCTCTAGGAGTGAGGTGGGGCAATATGGAGATATAGTCCCAAAGTTGCGCAAAATTTGGGTAGGGTCCATTGAGGTGTCTTCCTCATAGATCATTACCATGCTATAGGAGCCCAAAATATTCAGTAGCAGGATGGATCCGTGTCAACGGTGTAGTCTAATTCCAAAGTGATAGTTGAAAACTAGTTGCAGTCAAGAGCTGAGGAGCACAGAGCAGTGTTGATAGTAGAGCAAGAGGCTCAGTGGAAGAGTCAACATCCACGCAGATTCCCCAATGGAAAGTGCAAAGGCTAGTAGAAGTCAGATGCTTAGGAGACAGATGTAGCACGAAGACATAGTTGATTCAGTATTTCAGATGCTTCTAAGTTGTAGTAGTTGCAATAGAAATAACAATAGTTGAGAGGGAGTTACAGTGCAGATGTAGAGTTGGTAGCAGTATAACAGTGTCAATAGTAACACAGATGCAACATCGGAGTTATGTATGGAGGATGATGCAGAGACAGGGTGTTGGAGCAATTCAACACTAGAACACCTTCCTTGCTAAGAGAAAGTGTTAGGTTTTATAGCATCGGATGGTGTTCTTGTCTCGATAGTTGTCAAAGAGGCTAAGAAACATTAGCACTCCATAACCCATAAAAGGTTTTAGGAAAATCCACCTAGAAATTCCTTAATTAAGTTAATTAATCAATAATTAAATTTTTCCTAAGTCTAACTTAGGGAAAATGATTAATAAAAGTAATTAATTGAGGAAGGTTGGATTTCTCTAGAAACTCACTTAGATCAGCTAGGAAATAATACCAGCCATTGATTAAGTTTTAATCTTGGTCGTTGGAGTCCCATAGTGAGATTATAAGAAGAATTTGATGGGTAGATGGAGGCACACACTTGAGATCAATTTCCTTGGGCAGTTCAATTTTTCCAAAGAGCAGCAACAGTTTTCCAAAAGAGTTCAAGCCAAAGAAGGGAAGCAGAGACAGAGAGGGGAAAAGATAGTGAGTCTGGAGGAATTCTTGTAGCTCCAGAAAGTAGCTTACGGAGAGGCTAACACAAGGGATGCACATAAGTCTTTAGAGGGCAATTCGATTTTGTTGGAGAGAAGCTCATTTTCAGTTCCAGAGGCAGGGAATATTTTCCACTGCCAGAGAAGCAGTTTCTCAGTCAACAGTAGACATGACGACTTGAGTAGCATTTCTTATAGGTAGTGTGTATTCCAGTGTTGAGCTAGGATGGTGCAAGGTCTACGCAGGCCAGTTTGGATGACTCAATTGGAGCCGGTAATTAGAGCCTGGATTGCTTATGGGGGTGAGGAAAATTCCTCACAATATTTTATCCAGTATTTTTCTATATAGGATTGATATTTTTGGGCATCTAGTTGTACTTATAATTTCTCACTGCTACTTAATAATAAAAGCACTCAACTATTGCAACAATTTTCCCACATTGGGTTTTTTTAGGGATTTTGTCAAAAAAAGGGTTATTATTATTATATTTTATATATATATATATATATTAATATATAATATATTATATATTTATATAATTAATATATATTATAATATATAATATTAATATAATAGATAGATAGATATTTGTCCTAGTATTTTTCTTAGTTTCCAATTTATCTTCGTGAGTATTTTTATTTGTGAAGATTGCAATGTGATTAATTTGTTGTTTTCATAATAAACTAAATAATTAATTATCAGTTAGAAGAATTAATTCCAATTGTTGTAATAAAATTTCAGTAGTTGAAAAAATCACAATTTGCTTCCTATGCATACTCTAATCCACCTACTCTTCAAGGTAGCTTTGACACCATGTTGAATTTTCCTTATACCCAAATCCGGTCTATGCCTTAACTTGATCATAAACACACTAAAGGTACTAAACTAAAAGCACTTTGCACAACACAAATATAACAACAATGAAATCAATTAAGTACCCATTTATATGGCCCAAATCTCAAACTTTATTAGTCCATCAATAAAGAATCTTTAGGGCTCCCATATCAGGGATCATGGCCCTTCACATCTCTAATACAACTAGTACACATAGTATACAATTAGGGCTTGAGATCTATTCCATTAGATCTACAATTTGTCCAACAAAATATAGAGACACTTATTGACTTACTTGTTGAAGGAAATCCTTCACCCTCAATCCTTTTAGTCCTCTTTTCTACTACTCTTATGGTTGTCCTTTGCCTCCAAGCTCACATAGAGGAAAAAACTCCTTTTTATCCTCTATCTACATGTTTCTACAGACTCGCGATCTACTAGAGTTGCTTCTTTAGATCACATATTTGACTTTCCTCTTGTAGATATGACCTTCTAGCACTAAGATCTAACTTTCTTCTTGTAGATTTGTCCTTCTAGCACTAAGACTTGACTTTCTTCGTGTAGATTTGTCCTTCTAGCACTAAGACCTGACTTTCTTCTTGCAGACATGTCCTTCCAGCACTCAAATCTAAGGTCTATAAACCCTAAACTTGCCTCAACTAGGCTTCGTTTCTTCTCTTGTTGGCTCGTTTGACTTTGCAAGTGAACACGACCCTACCTTGGTCTACAAAACATGGCCTAACCTTCCTTTTTATGGATAGATCCTCCTTTTCGTCCTCCTTCTTGCTACTATGATTCCTCTAAAGCAGAAGTGCAGCTAGGTCTTTTGGCTTCCCTCTCTCCACAAGTGAAATTCCTTCTCTACCCATGTCATTAGGCCTCTCCTTTTGCCTCTTATTTATACTTTTGTGTGAGTAACTTGGGGGGTTTCCTTGTCCATCAATAAACCCTCATCTAATAACTCAAACACAAATTAGAATAAATAATTAATTATCTTAGGTTCAAACCCCAACCACTTGGGTAACTTGCCCAACCAACTCCCTTTTGGTGGGTTTTCTCCACTCGAAAATACTTTACAAGCTACACAAATTCCAACAACATTGATGGACATGGTAAATTTTGAATTAGTGTGGAGACTTTGTTTTTATCTTGATATCCTCAACAATTTTGATTCTTCTCAGGGATCATCTTTAAGAGTTTGAAAACTCACAATGAGACAACACCATTCATCATGGTATTTTTTTTATTTAATCCTGCTTTCGTGTGCCTTATATCACAATGCATTGATGTAGTTATAGGTGTTAGAGGCATTAATAAACAATTATATCAAAAAGTATTCACCCTAGCCATGACGCATAAGGTAGGGTACAAATTGTTGTGTATATGGCTTTTGTAAGTACCAAAAACTAATTTTCTATCTTTTGTTTTATAGTTCATCTCCAAACTGGCGAGACTAATAAATATCTTGAAAAAACGATATCTAGGGGCATCTAAACTGTCAAATTATTGTTAACGGTCACACCTAGCTTGGGCCACAACAAGTTGTACTCGTGGTTGAATTGGTGCCCACGAGGTTTTGAACCAATGAAAATTTCACCATGGAGTGTCGTAATAGAACATCCTATCACTTATTGCTCTACGCCTCATGAGCACTAAAGACTAATTTTTTGAAATATATTATGTTTTTATTTTTATTTGATTTTCTTATTTTATCTAACCTTAAAGTGACATGCATTTTATGAAGACGCATTGATGTAGTTTTATGTTTAATGAGTGTAACAACCCTAGTCAAAAATTCATGTAATAAAGTTAATAACGACAAAATAATAACCAAGGTCATGGGACACTTATTCCAAGTTGAATGTCAAGAAAAAACATTAGTGTAGGTGTTCATTTGATTTATTATGGCTAAAGGAATTTGGCAAAGACAATGGCAAAGGTTTTGGAAAGGAAAAGTGGCATTAATTGACACTTTATTTATGAAAACAATGGAAATTAGGAGAAAAGGAAGGTGAAAGGTCACATGTTGCATGTGAGGAGTAAAATGAAGGAAAATAATGGAAAATGAAGAAAACAGAGGCCTCATTAATAAAAAGGTTTTTGAGGATGAGTTGGTACCTTTTCGTCGGTTCAGTTTTGGAGCTCTCTTTCTCTCACACTCTTCACACTTAAAGCATTCTTGGAGCATTCTAGCATTGGATCAAGGAAAGTAAACGAAGGAAAAAGAAGGCAAAATGAAGCAAAGATCAAGTAAGGAAGAGCAGGATCAAGCATCCATAGCAGGATTATTTACAGGTATCGATTTCCATGTGTGATTTCCTTGCTAGATGTGGCATGCATCGTACATGGATGTGTGTTCTTGGTTCTCTTGTTGTCATTGGCATGGGTTTTCCTAAGTGTGACAGGTTTCTTCAGCCTTGCCTTGCCATTTCCAGATAGCCATGGTGTGGTGGGCTCTCTTTTATTTGGTTGAGCTGGATTACTGGATGGATTCAAAGCTGAGTGGGGTGGTCTCAAGTTTATTCACAGGGTTGAGGAATCCTGGGATGGGATACACTGTAATGTCTAGTTGTGAACACCTCGATTAAGTCTAGGAATCCCTTGAGCAGTGAATAACGAGACACACGGTAAAACCCAGAGGGTGGTGAACTTGTAGGCCTAGGAATCCCTTGATAGGTAATGGCGGGAAACACGGTAAAGCCGAGAGGTTGAGATAGACAAATTCCTCATGGTTTAGGTGGAGATATTTGGAGGCATCCATGCTTGTTTAAGGCCTAGTTATTCGGTGGGGATTACAGTAAATCTTGATTCTGTTGATGATGGTTGAGGCGGTTTGGCCTCGGGAAGCCTTATTTAGATCTATTGTGAGTTCCACATTCATGCTTAGAATATGGCATGAGGGTGACTCGCTGAAATAAAGATTTGGTTTAGCCAATCTATGGTCGAGTGGTTCATGGAAGTCCCAGACCTTGTTGGCTTATGCATTCATTAATAAGAACTCTTTCTCCTTGGTATTTCATGTGTAAATGTATTGGTTCATATGTGATTCTTATGGCTATTATAGCCTTATTATTTTTGTTGGTTATATGTTGGTTATGATATGTTTTATGACAAACTTAATGTATGCTTCTCATCATGTTTTGATTAAAAAATGAATGTACAATGAATATATGACCTAATAGATGATAATGCAACTATTGTGATAAGGCATCAATGCTTCTTTATGAATATCATATAAGTATGAGACCCCTATGCTCAAACATGTAGTTATGACCTGTAGATTACATGCTTGTGACATGTTTGATGAAATGCATGTCATGGCTAGTAGGGGTCAGATCAAGTACTAGTACCAATGGTTGCATTAGTAGCCTTATTATATTATTATTTATCATTTATGAAAGTTTTATGAAGTTCTAAGCAGTAGCCTGAGTCTCGGCCCTGAAAAAGTGGCACAAAATCTGGGGTCACTAGCTCATATTTGGTTGAAAAAGTCCACAGTCGTTGACATGCCTTGTTGTGGGAGAAACTGGAAGGCCTCAATCACATGAATGGCTTGTCATGGTAGCAACTAAGGGTCCATATCAATGAAATTTCAAGTTGTCTCAAGGGTTGGTCACCTAGAAGGGTTCGTTGGCTCTTGAAGGATTGTGTCATGTGTGGAAGGTCATAATGGTTTCGTTTTGTTGATTCCACTTCCATAATTGTACATGGGGAGTTCAATCATATCATAGTAGCCTCTTGTCACATGTTTACCCCAACAAACCAGTTAACTTGGGTAAATGTGGGAGGAGGTTGTTACAGTGAGAACTAATGCATTTATACATTTAGTATGCACCATAATTATTATTATTTAAATATCATGTTTTACAAAATCAAATGTGGAGGGCCAATTTTTAAATTATATTTTCTAGTGCATTTAGATATATAAGAGAAGTGGTTCTTGCAACGATTTTTATTCACAATGAGTAGAAAACCTTAACACTCCTTCCTTTGCTAAACCAAAAAAAAAGAGAAGTGCTTCTATAAAACCCTATTTTCCTTGTTGTGCATAAATGTTGATGTCACATTAGTCAAGCTCAAGGGGCTCATGCCCAGCCACTCAAAGATACTTCTTTAGAATCAAATTGTTATCTTTCATAGATCAATTTGCTTGATTGTGTGACAACCCTTGTTAAAAATCCATGTAAAAAAAATATAATACCACAGTCATGGGACACATATTCCAAGTTGAATGGTGGGAAAAACATCCTAGTGGGTGTTCATTCTGTTTATTATGGCTAAGGAAATTGGCAAAGTCAATGACTAAGGCTCCAAAAAGGAAAAACGAATTTTTGGCACATTTATTGATGGAAATAAAGGAAATTAGGAGAAAAGGAAGGGGAAAGGTCATATGTTGCATGTGAGGAGGAAAATGAAGAAAATAGAGGCATCATTGATAAAAAGGCTTATGAGGATCAGTTTTCATACTTGGTCAATTCAATTATGGAGCTCTCTCATTATTCTCTCTCTCTCTCTCTCTCTCTCTCTCTTACTCACTCACTCTAGGACACTTACAGTTTTCTTAGAGCACTTGGAATTGGAACAAGAAAAGAAAAAGAAGGCAAGAAGAAGGAAGGAGGAAGCAAGGAAGAGCAGGATCAAGCAACTACAATAAGATTCTTTGCAGGTATTTATTTGCATGTGTGATTTCCTTGCTATATTTGGCATGTGTGGTATTGCATGTGGTTATTTTCTATCATGGCATGGGTTTTGATAGGTGTGACAGTGTTTTAAACCCAGCCTTGCCATTTATGGATAGCCTTGATGAGATGGGTTCTCATACTTCGGTTGAGTTGGATTGCCGAATGGATTTGAAGCTGAGTGAGGTGGATCTCTGAAATGACAAACACATGGCCTAGTGGTCCCTGAATCAGATTATGGATCACAGTAAAGCCACTGGCCTAGTAACCGTTGATCCAGGTTGTTGGTCATCGTAAAGCTAGGATTGTGTGCCTTGGTGGGCCTAGGAATCCTTGCCGATGAATGGTGGGATATACTATAAAGCCAAGAGGTGGATTTCTCTCCGTTGGGCCTAGAAGTCCCGAGATGGGATGTACGATAAAGCTAAGAGAGTGTGTCTCGGTGTAGGGCCTAGTGATCCCTGGATCAGACTGTGGATTACGTAAAGCCTAAGAGACTAGGAGGCACTAAAATTCCTCATGGTGTAGGTGGAGAACTCAAGTAGCACCCATGCTTGTTTGTTTCTTTTTGGTTGGTTATGAGTCCCATATTCATGCTTGGAATATGGAAAGGGGGTGACTGGATGAAGAGATATTTGGCTCAGCTAATTTGTGGTCGGGTGGAATGTGGTAGTCCCATCCCTGGTTGGTTTCTACATTCATTAATGTGAAATTCAGTCACTTGGTTTTTCATGTGTAAATGTATTGGTTTATATGTGGATTCTATGGCTAATGTATTTATGGTATTTCTGTTATTATGTTGTTGGTTATGAGCATGTGTTATGACAGTGATGATGTATTGCTCTCCTCGTGTTTCTATTTGTAAACGAATAAACAATGTATCTATGACCTAATAGATGATAATGCAGCAAATGATATAAGGGAATAATGTTTCTTAGCGATTCTCAGATAAGTATGAGACCCCTATGCTTAAATCTGTTGTTTACACCTATAGATTGCATTGACGTTAAGTGTTTGACAGAATGTCAATCCCAGTTGGAGATGGTTAGCTCTAGTGCTGGAGTTAGTTTTTGGTTTATTAGTCTTGTCATCATGTGTTTAATGGATTATGGAAGTTGCCGCAAGTTCTAGGCAGTGGCTGAAATTATGGGCTTGAAAAGTGCCTCAAATCTTGTAGACTCTGGCATAGGTCCACTGGAAATAGTTCTTGGATGTAGGTATGTAGGTTTGTGGGAGCGTCCAAAGCTCTCTGGACATTGTCATGCCCATAGAATGGGAGCATCCAAAGGTTTAAAAGCTTAAAAACTCAACCGGGACCCAGGTGCATGATACTTGTGTGACTGGGATGGCTCATAGGAGTGTTGTTGTTGATGTGGGAGGTATGTTTCATGTGTTTCCATCGATTCCACTTCCTTAAGGTCACTTGGGAGTTTGAATCATATCATAGTAGCCTCTCATCACATGTTTACCCCGGTTGGTCGGTTACTTGCATAGATGTGGGAGGAGGGTGTTATAGAGTGGTATCACAGCATGGTTCACCCCTCGGACTAGATGGGCAATGTGTTGGTCATGCATTCATGTTAGTTACATATGTGTTGCTTATGCTTGTATTCCATGTGCATATTGCATTTACATGGTGTTGATCATGGTTGTAGTGATGTTGCCATGTGAAGGTTGAGGGCATTATTGTGGGATGTCTCATCATGAGTGTATGGTTGTACATGCATTTGTTATGCATGTATGGTAGGTCGAACATACATTGTGATGTCATTATATCCAATTAGGTCATTATGGTGTTGTTGATTGTTATGATGCCGATGTGTTGGTTGAGATAAAGAAGGAGATGCAAATCATCAAAGTGAAATTGTAGCATTGGACCTTGAGGCAAGAGCATGTTGTCCTACAAGTTGTATGTTGGGCACGCAGGTATGTAGGTTAAGGATTGTTATATGCATTATGGTAATGTGTATTCCTTTCATTCTATGGATGTTATGGTTACATACATGATAGATGCTAGTTGATTAGTGTAGTCATATGTTCACGTGTCAAATAGTCATGAATGATAGTAACCTGTGGTTGTATTCATTTCTAATGTTGTTTTATGATAGATAACTTGATGATTATGTTATATGTTGTTGATGAGTATGTTATAGGTTAATTTCTTGTTGTTGTTATATGATAGTTAGCTTGGTGATTAGGATATATGTTGTTGATGAGAATGATATATAACTTGTTGTTGTTATATGCTAGTAACTTGATGATTAGGGTTATTACATTAAGATATTTATGTTATATGTATCATACTAATTTGGATTCGTCTATGCAAATGGTTAGGGTTATGACATTAAGGTATGAGTTAATATGTTGTGATAGTTTGTCATACTAATCTAGACTCACTATGCATATGTGATTGCTATGAAGAAATGACAATTGTTTATGAGCTTATGGTGTGAACATGTTAGTTAGTTATTGTTATGGATATCATGACCTTATTTATTTTTGAGTTGATATGTTGTGAAGTTACATCATGCTAATCTAGATTGATTGTGCGAACACGATAGCCTCCCCTGAGATACATTAAGGTATGAGCTTTCTTATGTCATCTACTTTATGCTTAAATGTTTGATTATGTCATCTATATGGTGTTGAGTGTTGGTTTCTATTGTGTCACCTAGTTGATTCATCTAACATTGTATGTTTATAGTTTGTGTTAGTCCTTACAATCTCCTAGGTTGAAAAGGAAATCGAGAAGGGTAACCTCAAACCACTTCAGCTTAGTAGCTAGCCCTACTGAGCATGAGAGGGATCTCTCTAAGTCTCTTATCAATGATATGACTTTAAAGCAAATGAATTTTAGGCTAGATATATGTATTTGTTTGTTTGTTTGTGAAAATTTGTGTTTAGGGTTTGCTAAACTTAGGGTTTGGAGACACAAGTAGGTCTAGGCTGTGGGACTGCAGGAACACATACGAGAAGGAGCTAGATATCAGAAGCCATGGTATATTTGGAATATGGTCAGTGTAGTATAGAAGAGAAATTGTAGAAGAAACTAATGAGCATAAGTAAACGTGACTTCATTAGCTTAGGAAGACATAAACATAACTATGAAAACCAAATAACAAAGATTAAAAAAGAAGAATTCTGCATATTTCATCAAAAAACAAGAATTTTGCATGTTTCACTAAAAAGAATCCATAGAAAGAAGAGATATCAAGTAGATGAAGATATTCTAACCATTAAAATACAAATAAAATGACTTATAGACACCATGAACTCACTGGGCTAGAGTTTCTTGAAAATAGTTGCACCCTGTCTCTGTATTAGCTGAAAAGATGATTACATGCAAGCCTCCTTCACAAAAAGTTCAACCTTATTCTCCTCAAGAGAAATCATACATATAGACTCTCTTAGACCACTTGCCCATCTTCAGGAGTCAAATTCCTTGGTGGAGGAACTAACTCCAAGATTCTCTCAACCAACAGGTGAGAGTGAGAAGGTGAAACTCAAACACTTCATGGAGAGTTTGTTTAGGAGTTTGCTTCTTTTATAAGGCCTAATAAACATAAAAAACAACCTATAATGTTCATTTATTCATGCCTACATCACCTGGCTTCGAAACTAGTGCCATTATATAGAGAATCTTGACTTTGGCTGAGTCAAACTAGAAACTAGAAATTTTACACAGTGAAATTTACAAATTAAAACACAGAAAAGTACAGAAGCACAGTGACGACTTTGAGATAATTTTGAGGTTCCTTCTAGGGGTCAAAACGTAAAAATAAGAGAACGGTCAACTATACACTCAAGTCTAGTTTCCAGAACAGTTTGAAGTTTTGAATTTGGACCATGGGAAGGCCTTCAAAAATCCATTCTCCCAAGGTCACTCCCTATGATAATGCCTATCAAAAAAGGATCCAGAATGTTAGTTTGTTGTCACTTTTTTGCATTTTTATCCAAAAGTAAGCCACCTATGCAAAATATGATCAAATGGGTCTTTATATGATGGAAATAACTTTCCAAAGATGTAGACCTTTCCTCAAATGGAGGCATGAGGAAAAAGTGCAGCACCAAGGTCTTGCGCTTATGAAGTTGCTGATTTTCTGAATTTAGCTAAAAAAATCTCAAAAAACAAAAAGTGCTCAGAATTTGCTCAAATTTGACTGGAATCTGTAAAAATATGTTTTTTAAACCTTCATAGATGCTTCAGAAAGCATCTCCTGGTTTCCCTCATCCTTTTGGTCTTTTTTGGCTTCCTTGAGCTTGTTTTCAAGCTTTTTTACCTTGACATTGGCGATCATGTTTTGAGCCTGGTAGTGGTGCGCCATATGTTCGAGAAACTGATTATCTCTATTTTCCTTCTCAAGGAGCTTCTCCAAGTGTTCATTCACCCTGTTGAGCCAATACTCCTTGTCTTGATTGACCTGAAGAGAAATTCTATGTTCTACGTCCATGTTCATTCAATAGGATGTGTTTTTCCTCTTCTTGCAAAGTTTTCTTCAGGCCCTTTGTTCTTGGCCTTTTCCTCTTTCCTTTCCCTTTTGATCCTTCAGGCTTGCTTGATTCTATGATTTCTTTGCCTTTTCCAACCTACTGCAATTACTTGGCTTGTTCTTTTTTCGTGATCAATTCCTTTGCTTTGAGCTGACTATTCTCCTGTTCAAGGAATGAGATGACATATTTTTCTCTATCCATATTGATTCTAACCTCCTTGATTTGATAGTATTTCTCTCTAATTATTTGTTGCATGCTTGAAGTCTGATCCTGGACCTCTGAATCAACTAGCTCAAACTCATGCTGAACTGTGTCTTTATCTTTCGCTGTCGGTCGCTGCGTTGTTGATGAAGAAAGCTTGGCCCCTTTCTCTCCATGAGAAGAAAACACGAGCCTCTATCCTCTCTTGTACAATTTAGTCACCTCAGGCTTAGGTACTTGAGTTTTCTCCACTAATTTTCTAGAGGAACCCACCTCCATTTGTTGTTTTGGCATACTAGAAGACTAAGCTGCTATATTGGCTTCATGCCATTTCAAGGTTGTTTACAAAAAGGCTTCCCAAGCCATACCTTTCTTTGCAAGCAGGTGAGGACAATAGTTTTGATTAGACTGTGATGAAACAAGCTTGGGGAGTGGCCTTTGTTCTTCACTTGTATCTTTTCCGACATTTTGGAAATGCTCCTGGATAGGTAGTTACACATGTTGAGTGACTTTTGAGAGGTGAAATGCATCAGGAGGTGAATATGATAAGCATACAACCTGGAGAATATTCCTTCACATGTAAATAACTTCATGACAATCTTCATCAAAGGGGCATATTTCTCCAATAAGTATCTGAAAGGCATAATGTGAGCATGTTTTTCCCTTTATGGTGTTTATAAGAAAGGCTTGTAGTATTCAAGATCTAGGCTTATTCCTTTGAACCAATATTCACCATTGTCCGGTAACCCTATTGCAAGTGAGATGGAGGCCACTGAAAAAATGAACTCAACACCAGCGATGACAACACTTTCACCCTTCAATTGAGTTGCCACCCACTATGTTAATTGTTCATGAAACCCCACCTCACTCACTCTTTTGCAAAACTCCAAGTAATGTACATCCTCGAAGCACTGTTTGATGAAAGGATATGAGTTGATTTCATTACAATTTGATGGCTCACATATGAGGATCTTCCCTTCCTTATGATGTTTTTTTCTCTCTAGTGGAGATTCTACCTCCATGATGACAAAAAACCCTAGCAACAGGCAATGAAAAATAAAGTGTGAGGTATGAATGGAAATGAAGTGATGTGAAGGTGTATTTTGACAAAATGATAGAGGAGGTTTAAAAAAGGTGGATATGAACTTTGGAAGCTGATGAAAATGAGTGAAGAAATAGTGGAAGAGTGATCTGCTTGCAAGGAGGAAAAACAGGGTTTGTAATGAAAAATGCCCAAAAACCTCTAGGAATGAGCTAGGTTTTACTTTTTGAGGGGTAAAAATTTGTTTTGAGGTGGATTGAATGGTTAAAATGGTTTATTAAACATGTATGCATGTGTAGGACAACATTTTACATGTTTTAGAAACCAAATATAAAAGTGGCCATTATCACTTTATCGTTTGCCATGAAAAATTTCACTACAAACCCTAATTTGAAGTATCATTGGCATGAGATGATTTTGAAAAACAAATGAGGGATAACAATGGTGTACTTCTCGCTTGGCTTATAAGTCAATAAAATTAAGCTTGCAAGCCAAAAAATGAAAATTGGGAGAGTTTTGGGTGAATTCTGGGCACTCTGTCCTGAGCGCAGCACAGTTCTTCTGAGTGCAGTGCCTCTGCTCTGAGCACAGCGCTTTGTTCCAGAGTGCAGCGCCTCAAGATTTTTGCCAAATTTGCCTAGGAAACCGACTTTTTTACTCTCTTGGATGGGATAGCTTGATACTCAAGAGTGAATAGGAGGTACCAAGTTTGGGGGCTTTTCAGTTTATATAGGGAAAATTATTTCTCTTTTTAGAAAAAAAAAATAAAATGGAACCCGCCATCCTTTAAAAATTGATTTTTCACTTATGAAAGCAGAGTTACCTTTACGAATGAAAACCTGAGCTACCTTTTACATTCCTGAGTGATGGAAATCCTCCTTCTGGAACTTTTTGAACATGAGAACATGATGAAAGTGTGAAAATTCACAAATCAATACCCGAGAGCTGCTTGTCATGCTCTATTCACTGCTAGATTTATTCATGAAAATGATGGACCTTGGAAACCCTAGAGACCTAATGAATGACCTGAGACTAAATGGAATGATGATGATGACTGACATGTTTTTATTATGACACCTCCATAAAAGTGTGATTGGTGACCAACATGAGTGAATTTCCAAAAGTTTGACCTCATCTCTAGATTAACCAAACAGTGACCAAATTTTGTTGTGTAAACCTAGTGACATAAAAGAATTGATTTTGATAGTCTCGACAAGCATAGTAAAAGCACATTTGATCCACGTGACAGGCTAACAAGACTGACACTAACAATTTGTTTGAATGTTTTATTAATTGTGTGACATGAGAATGTGTCTGTAAGATTGCTTGAAGAAATTATCTTGTTTTAAGACGGTTGTACTAACACATATGTGTTGAGATAGCTGACATGTACTTGAGTGTGATAGGTGACAATTGTAGTATTATGTCTAATGACTATGAGTTGACTATGAATTATGACATGATTGCTAGTCTTGGTAAAGGTTGATTTCAAATTGATAGATATGATTGTCTTGATATTTGGAACATGTGTTTGACATGTGTAAACAATGCAAGGAACATGCTTAGTATTAGCATGACAAGGTAATAGTTGATGTGTTTA
This sequence comes from Pinus taeda, assembly GCA_000404065.3. Classification (NCBI taxonomy): domain Eukaryota; kingdom Viridiplantae; phylum Streptophyta; class Pinopsida; order Pinales; family Pinaceae; genus Pinus; species Pinus taeda. The sequence goes on along the minus strand of APFE030443805.1, from coordinate 54,870 downwards.
TATAACTAATAATTGGGTGATGGGACAATTCATAGTAAGACTCAATTGCAGCAAGGAAAAGGTCAAAGAAAGGAATTGGGCAAGAATTCTTTTGGCTATGTTTGGAAACCTTAATTCCAAACTGAGTGCTTTGCATACAAGAAGTCTTCTTAACCTTAATCTTGTCTGACATTATGTGGATATGTGCTAGATTCATGAACTTGTGTTTGACAGGTATATTAACTAGTCTCTAGTTACAAGTGGATCTATCAAGGGAATTGGAGCCCCTTGAGACATGGCACAGATGTGTTCAGCTACAAGGCAACGCGCTTGGCATAACAAGGTAAGGTGGCTAGCACATTGTTATATTTATTTATACACTTAAAATTATGTGTTTATGGTAGTATGATGCAGGGGATTGCATGGCAAAAGAGACTGCCATTGAATCTTGAAGAAGGCTCTGGTTGAGCTTTCCCTTGGAAGCACTAGGAACCATGGGGATTGAGTCATGGTGTGTGTTGTTAGTCTTGTAATTTTGGTATTTTGGTGATTTGTTGTGCTTGATTATGGTTTTGCTTGTGTCTCGTGCATGGCCATGCCACTTTGGTTGTGGTGTCGTATTATTGTTGGTTTGCCATGGTTTTCTTCTTACATGTTTCTTGTCTTGCCTTTTATGTTTGGGGTCTGGGTAATTGGCTAGGAAAGAGGAAAGTTAATGGAGCCTAGGGAGAGTTGAATGAAACCCAATAAGTGATGTAAGTCCTAGATGAAGCGTAGTGCATGTATAAGGGCAGTTGAAGGCGAGCGTATAACAACTAGTTGGATTGGTTGGGTCCATTGGTGTAAATGGATGATAGTGGGACAATCATGAGAAAAGTAATCAGGCAAGGTAAAGTAAATAGATGTGAGGAGTCGGATGCCTTAGCTACGTTGAGAATTATTGTTCTCCATGTTGTACATGCATGCACAAATAAAGGAAGTTATTTAAACCTTGACCTTATGATATCTGGTAATTATGTTGTGATCATGATCATGTCAGTGTCGTTTTGTGACGAGATCGTGATTTTTTTGTGTGTTAATTATATATATATGTGTGTGTGTGTGTGTGTGTGTCATAGTCTAATAGGGTCATCATGAATCGTTCTTGTGGATGAATGATTGCTTATGCAGGTGAATGGCATGAAGAGATTCCTGGTTCACGAGGAATTGAGTGGGAAGAGTAGCCTGACAGATTTCTGAGGTCAGTATCATGTGGATATGAATTGATATTATGTGATTATACTATGCTATGTTTATGTTATGGATAGGCTAATGCCAAGAGATACATCAACAAAATGAAAACAACGTGATGCGCAACATGCTAGGATAAGCATGGATGACGAAGGGACACTGGAAGCAAGGTTGCTTAGTAGAGACAGTGTGGTTTTGGATGTGTGGTACAATTGTTGTGTATATGTTGTACATGTTGCATCTATGATGTTGTGCACATGTGGTGTTGTGTATATATAATGTGTGTACATGTTGTTCATTCAATGTTATGTACAGGGTGGTATATATAACATTGTGTGAATATTGCATATGCAGTGTTGGGTATAGATGGTGTTATGCAGATGTTGGATATGCGGTGTTGTGTACATATTGTACTATGCGCATGATGGATATGCAGTGTTGTGTGCATATGGTGTTTTGCGCATGTCAAATATGCAATGTTGTGTACATATGGTGCTATGTACATGTTGTATATGTAATGTTATTTACATATGGTGTTGTGTGCATGTTGTACATGTGGTGCTATGTACATATGGTGTTGTGTGCATGATTGTACAAGTGGTGCTATGTGCATGTGGTGTTGTGTACATGTTTTACAAGTAGTATGATGTACATGTGGCATTGTGTACACGTTGTGCAGGTGGTGTCGTGTACATGTGATGTTGTGTACACGTTGTCAAGGTGGTGCTTTGTACAAGTGGTATTGTGTACATGTTGTACCTATGGTAATGGTGTACATGATGTATTATGTGCATGTCTTACATGTTGTGTTGCGGGCATACAATACTATGTATGTGCATTGTGTAGTTGTGGTATCATGACATGTGTACTCATTGTGTTGTACTCTGTGTAGTACATGTATTGTCTTGTGTCATACACCAGCTGTAGGAGTGTGTATGTTTTGTGTCGTACACCGGGTGTAGGTGTATGTATGTATGTGTTGTGTTGTACACCGGGGGAAGGTGTATTCTATATTGTGGGTGTAGGTGTGTGAGTTGTATGTCAGGTGTAGGTGCATGGTGTTGTATGTCGTTTGTAGTTGTATGTGTGTGGTGCACGTTATGTGTATGTGCACATGGTTGAGGAGAAGGCACTGGGTGTTTGTTGGGTGTGGCAACCGATCCAGTGTGTGTACAGAATAAAGACAAAGGTAGAAGCTAAGGACTAATTAAAGGATAAGTATCAATATTTTATTTCAATTTCATTTCGCATGTGATTTATGATTCTGGTCTATAATGATTACATGTGGTCTATGATTCTGGTTTATGATGGTTACATGTGATTTATGACATTGATCTATGATGGTTGTGTTTTGAGTTAGCCATATGTGATACGTTTGTTCATGATAATTTGGTCAAAGATGCTAGTTTGACTTGGTGTGATAGGAAGCGAACATAATTGCAAGTGCACATTGTTGACGAGCCATCAATGAGGAATGACTTGAAGTTATTTCAATTTATTTTAAATATAATGTAAGTTGTGTGCTTGGTACATGAAGCACAGAAATGCCCAGTTGGGTGGTTGAAACTAACTGCAAGAATTAGTAGAAGCAGTGAAAGAAATTGGAACATGCAGCAATATGCTGGTAAAACATTTAGAAGTAGGGCCATTATGGGACACTAGTACCCATTAGTGTCCATCGATTTCCATCAGCATGCTATGACCAGTATGATGGTTTTGAAGTAGGTATATGCCTTGGTTATTGACCTTCCGATGCGAGGAAGCCTTGCCAAGGGATGGATCGCCCTTGATAGCGGATGTTGGGGAACTTGGAAGGTGAGTGAATGAATGAAAGGGGGTGAACGGATTGCCCGAGAGAATGTGTAGTAGAGAAGGGAAGGTTGGGGATGGATTTTTTTTGGTCATTAGCATCGCCAAATGGAATCAGATGCACATTAGAAGTGTGCCCTGGAGCAACGAGTCGGTAGTTGTTCGTTGAGAGGACATGTAGCGTGGGATTGTAGCACTAGACATTGATGCAGACTTTGGCTCTAGCAATGGATTCTAGACTTCCTGGTGTTGTCGCTTCCAGAGACAACCTTGGATTGCTTACAAGACCAGTGCCTAGGTACATCTAAATCAGTGTGCCTCAAATGATTCTCAAGTAGAAGGAGAAATCACCCATTTTCTATACACATATATAAGAGGCATGAGTTGGTTCTTTCATCCAAAGATACAGGTCAGGTATTTCAGTGTTTCTACACACACAGAGTTCCCAAAAATATAACAGAAAATAGTGGAGGTCGATCACTTCAAAGCCTTACAGTTTAATTAGCTTTATAGAATAAATGAGAGAAGACGAAGAGAAGGGATAACTCAAAATGTAGAGCTCAAAGCACTAAGAATTATATATTAAAAACATAAAGCCTAAAACCATGAGATTTGCTACAATTATCTGAGTTATAGGTATATATAATGGACTGAAGAGAAACTAGATGTTGTGATTCATGTAGTGTAGTTTAAAGATATAATTTCAACCCATCAAACATGGATGTGCATTAACAACTCAATGCAAATGAATCTGTAGGCAAGTATGAAATATTATAGCATCTATTGTTACATGAATTGAGAGAAGAAAATAGACAAAATGGATGAAAACAAGAAATAACACACTGTAATACTTCAAAGGGGGAATCACCACTACTTTTGTGATATTCTGCAAGACCTATGTAACCAAGTGATACAGTCTCACAAAAATATCAACTTTTTTTTGTATATTTTATAACCTTTATTCAGTGTTGCTACCCCCCATTTATAAGAAGAGGGGGTGCGTTATCATTCACGATACAATACAAAATATCCCTCGGCCGAGTCTCAGCTGTCAGATCAGCTTGTTGTCTCAGACAAGGAAGGCTCTTTGTCCAAAAAACATCACAAAACAATAATTGCCTCATAGAGTAAAACACATCACAAGATCACAAAACAGATGAAACATTAATGCAATATATCAGTGCCATTCCTGTAATTACTTCGGCTTCAGGTTGCATCTAGTTCATGGTATGGTCTCCTGTGCTGCTCAACTAACTCTTGTCATTTCTACCTTTAAAGTCCTGTTGAATACAATCGGCGCCCGAATCTGCGTGGTTTTGAATGCTCGATCTTCTATATGTAGCATTACAGTTGCTTTTGGCGTCAACTCTGGATGTGTATTGCATAATGGTTTTCTCATGAATGTGTCCACACCTGGTTTGAATGCACCATCCCTCCATTAAACACCCAAACTGCTGACCCATACGACCTTTAAAGCTCTGCGTAGTCCTTTTCAACACTCTGATACACCTGGAGAGCGTTTCATGATGTCGCGAACAGTCAGTCGAGTGCGAGCCTTTAACACTAAAATGATACGACACAAGCAAGCTCAGATTTCCTCTTGGGCCCCCTTTATTATAGCCCCTTTTGTAATTTTCCTCATAGGACCGGGGGTTGGAACCAAGGGCTTAGCCCTTCGGGCATTAAGGCTTTAAAATAGATGTGTGGGGTCCTATGCTTGATAGCATTTTACCTTTAGCCTTTCCCCTTAACAGTTGCAATGGTCGATCTTTGGGGTAACATCATCACCGCTATGTGTCACCCAAAAATAGCCCCATGGGACCCCTAAAAACGCTGAAACTAAGTGACACGTGTCATCTTCCATGTCATCATCCATACTACCATGTGTCCTCCGTACTGCCATGTCATTGATGATGTCAGCTGCCATGTCAAATCTCAAGACCAATCGTATGCCACCACGTGGCCCCCTGGAGGAGAGAGAAAAAGGCCTGCCCAACCCTGTTTTCTTGTGTATTTCCTTTATTAATGAATTTTAGCCCTCCCTAGAACTTTTACACTGTATCGCAGAATTGGCTCCTGCACGGTCTTGGAACGAAAACCTCGTTGATTTGCCGATATTGTAGGATTGCGGGATGCGATATTTACCGTACTGTCGTACCGCCACGTGTAGGAGAGAGAAGGGGGTGGCCCGTCCTTGGTTTTTCCATGCTTTTCTTTGTTTGACTTTTTTCGGCCCTCCTCAAAGATTTCACACTATATCGCAAGATCGGCCACCTGCAAGGTTTTGGAGTTTGCTATGATTGCAGGACTACGGGGTCGCTGAGATGTGGGATGCGGGGCCCTGTGGGATGCAATATCAACATTCGACACTTTGAACTGTCGATAACCTTAAGTATGTGCCCCGGGACCTCACCGATATGTGGGACCGCGGGGTTGCGAGGTGTGGGTAGTGTGCCATGTGCCCCCCTCCCCCCCCGGAGGAGAGAGAAAGGGGGTTCGCCTGCCCTTGGTTTTTCAATGATTTTTAGTGTAAATTGGCCTTTGCCTTCCCCGACGTTTTAACACTATCGACGTGCTTCCCCCACCCACAATTCCTTAAGGATGGCCCATAAGGAAATGCTGGATGCGGTATTGTGGGATGTTCAATATGCTAAACTTGCTATGCCCGGGGTCCTCTAATAAGTTATTTTCCTTCACTTCAAGGCAACAAGACTCCTAATCTTCCACATGCCATATCTTCTGATCCAGAGGACCATTTTGGGACTTTTATATACCGTTGGAAAGCTCATTTCGGGCACTCTGCCGTGGAGAGGGTCTAATCAAGCTCTAATATCTTTTGTGGCTCAAGAAATGGTTTCAACTTCACTTCTCTTATGCATCCTCGACAACTGATCATTTTCAAAGTAATGAGTGACAACACCTAGGAAGGAGGTGAATACTAGTATTACTTTGAGGGTGGAGGTGTGAGCCTATAAATTTTCTTGTTGCGGATGTAAATATCATATCCTTTTAGTTGCTGGTTGAGAAAATGTGCATATGTGTATATCAATGTAAATATTGTATCAAGCTGGATTTATAAAGCTCCATAGACAGTTGGATTATTTGTTGAGTGAAACAAATGTTGATGTGTGTATATGTGGTTATTATTGTAAATAATAATCTGTGTTATAAAGCTCCAGAAAACAGTATGTTTCTCATGTTTTCAACAGTAATCATTGTAAATACTGCAATGAGCTATGTTGTAAAGCTCCATGGGTAGGATGTTTTGTTTTCAGCTGATCTAGGTGGATATTGGTGTCCACCCACCTATTCCACCTAGACCCCCTAGTCAGTTTCATCTGCTTCCTTATTCATTTCAACATTTACTATTTTTAGCAGTTTTTTCGTGTCCATAAATTTCAGATCAGTTTTGACCCCCTAAATGGCGTTTTTTGGGGGTCCGCGACAGGCTCGTACTCGTCGGTTCGGGCTTGTGGCAAAACTTGTGTATTTGGCGAGACCTTTCCAACAAGGTATCGTACACACCAAATGGAGATAATATGACCAAGTTACAACCATGGGAAGTTGGTTTCCCAACTAACCTCAATGGGGCCCACAAACTCTTAGTGTTACATCTCTTGGGGTTAGGGTTTTGGTTGTTCAGGGCTTTCTCATGTTTTCCAATAATAAATAGGCCCTTGAGCCTCATTGTAACACGGTTCAAAGGCATGTAGCTATGACATCTCTTCTCAGAGATAAGCTACCATCGCCCGAGATATCTTATTTCCATTTTGTTTATAAGCATAGTTCAATATTTTTCTATTAATGACATGAAGTGTTTTTCTACTGCATCTTTGTGTTTATGATTATATCTGTAAGTTGTTGCATTCCTGTTTAAGTTAAGATCAATGGTATCAGAGCGGTTTGCTCTTTCTCTGTTTTTCTTTGCATGTCTCTAACGAGCTTAGGGTATAAGGAGTTAGGGCTTGATCTCATTGAACAATTGCAAGATTAGCCTTGCAAAAACTGATGACCTTCCATGGTGGAAGAAAAGAAAGACGAGGGAGCATGAGACCCTTTCAAAATGTTGCTCGACGAAGCCCTCAAGTGACAGAGGGACGCGATGATGGATAACTTTGACTAGATCCTTCGACAAGTACCCATAGGCGATGCATCTTCATCCGGCAGCCACTTTGGAGGCGCCACTCCTTATAAGGTACAAGTTAACTTCGATATTCCCATATTCGAAGGCCTGATAGATGAAAACGTCGTGTATAAATGGTTAAATCTATTCGTGTATATATGGTTAAATTAAACTTGTTGAGCCATTGCAAGATCAGCGTTGCAAAAACCAATGACCTCCCATGGTGGAAGAAAAGAAAGACGAGGGAGCATGAGATCCTTTCAAAATGTTGCTTGACGAAGCCCTCGAGCCACAAAGGGACGTGATGATGGATAACTTTAACTAGATCCTTCGACAACTACCCACAGGCGATGCATCTTCATCCATCAGCCACTTTGGAGGTGCCAGTCCTTTTAAGGTACAAGTTAACTTCGATATTCCCATATTCGAAGGCCTGATAGATGCAAACGCCATTTATAAATGGTTAAATCTATTGGAAGGATTTTTTATTTTATTTATTTATTATTATTATTTTTTGTTTATTTTTTTTTGCAGTTCATGACTTATCAAGAAAATATTACTTTTGCACTTCTCAAAGCCGCCCCACACATCAAGGATTGGTTGGAAACCTATTGTGAACAAAAGGACGAGAGTGAACCCTCGCTGTTTTTAGCTACACCCACTTGGAATTCTTTCCGAGACGCCATCAAGGAACAATATTACCCTGTTGGGAGCTATGAATACAAATACATAAAATGGACCACGCTATGGCAAGGAATGGACCAAGATGTGCCAAAGTTCACAAATATTTTCCATACCCTTTGCATGAAGCTGGGTATCGAGGACATTGAGCGTCATTTAGCACTCAAGTACCGTGACTGTCTACATAAGTACATCCTAGACGAGATGGAGTTCCTGGACATTTCCTTGGTTGGCACGGCGTATTGGTACGTTGTTAAGATTGAGCATAAGTTTAAGTAGAAGAAGCAAGACTTTGGACCTGCAAATCCAAAGCAAGGAAAAGGCGACCCCAAACCACAAAACAAAGGACCAAGCCAAGGCGGGCTACCCAGGACAACTCGCCGAAGCTGCAAGAAAAGAGAAACACCACGAAGACAAAGAAGGACATGAGAAAATGGTGTGAGTTCCATAATAGCTCCACTCACAATACAAGTGAGTGTTGGGCCAAGCAGTCACTGGCGGCCTAGCTGAAGGCTTCTAAATCAGATGCAGGTTCCAACTCTGAATAGAAACTGATAAGGGAATTGACAAAGGGAAACAGATCATTGATGCGAACCCCAGTGCCATCGTGGCCACGACCAAGATCCAAAAGATTGAGACTGAATATCTAGAGGATGGGGTATGCCTCTTCCACTCACATATGTGGGTGAAGGGTTCTCTGTTGCAGTTCATTGTCGACAACGGGAGCCAAAAGAACCTCATTTTAGTAGAGTTCGTGAAGTGGTTGGGCCTAAAGACTACAACACATCCACAACCGTACACCATAGGGTGGCTTCACCAAGGATGAGATCTTCACATCAACCAGTTGTGGCCTTCCTTACAACATCAAGCCCTTCACAGATGAGGTATTGTGTGACGTTTCTCCTCGTGAAGTTTGTGATGTATTGTTAGGACAACCATACTTGTGGAAGCGACATGTTGTATATGAGTCTAGACCTCGCTTTGTGATTATTACTTTGGCTAATAAGTTGTACAGGATACCATAAGTAGCCCACCTACCGCCATCTCTTTGATCACTACAAAGCAATGCAGTAAGATCATTTATAGCCCAAGAAATTTGTCTCCTTATGATTCGCCCTGATGGCAGGAAGAAGGTTGTGGCCACGGCTTCCACACAGGGCTCCTCTGCACAACAACAACAACAGATGGACAAGGTCGTGGAGGAGTACAGGGAAATTTTCACCTCACCCACAGGGGTAGCTCTGTACTGCCAAGTCAAGCACTCCATCGACCTGACCCCGGGCGCACTGCTTCCCAATGGACCAACCTATCGATGCTCTTTTCTGGAGAAGGATGAGATCAAGAGGCAGATTCATGACCTATTGCAGAAAGGGCACATCAAGCCAGGCTCATCACCTTGTGGGAGCCCGATTGTATTGGTACAAAAGAAGGATGGGACCTAGAGGCTCTGTATTGACTATTGAGCAATGTACAAGATCATTGTTCGAAATAGATACCCAATCTTGCGGATTGATAACCTTCTAGACCAGTTCAAAGGGGCCAAATATTTCAACAAGATTGACTTGAAGTCAGGTTATCACCAGGTGCCTATCAAACCCTCTGATGTGTGGGAGACTGCCTTCAAACCCAAGGAGGGCCTTTTCGAATGGTTAGTCATGTCGTTCTGATTGACAAACGCCCCTGCAACCTTTATGGGACTGATGGACGACGCCTTGCGACCCTTCACTAATGCATATGTGGTGGTGTATTTAGATGGCATCTTGATCTTCATCCAAAGTTGGGAAGAAAACCTCCATCATATTCAACATGTCCTTCAAACCCTGCAACAACACAAGTTGTGTGCTAACTTGGAGAAATGCACCTTTGGCATGACCCAGGTTCAATATCTAGGATACATCATTGATGAGCAGGGTGTACATGTGGACCCATCCAAGATACAAGTTATTCGAGATTGGCCAGCCCCAACCACTCTAACAAAGCTCCACAAGTTTTTAGGTCTTGCTAATTTCTACTGTAGGTTCGTGTTGGGGTTCTCTCATATCACTTAGCCTGTAAGTCAAGTCACCAAGGGCGGAGCGGAAGCAATTTTTTTTTGGTCGGAAACCTAACAAAAAACGTTCTCCGAGTTGAAGAATCACCTCTGTTCTGCACCAGTGCTCACATTACCAAACTTGCAACAACCATTTGAGATTGAGATAGGTGCCTTCAACTATGCTTTTAGTGCAGTCCTTACTCGTCATGGGCATCTAGTGGCTTACCACAGTGAGACACTTTCAGACATAGTTCAAAAGTACCCCACTTACGACAAAGAAACGTATTCCATTGTGCAAGCCTACCATCAATGGAAGCAATACATTCTAGGAAAGGAAATGGTCATCCACACAAACCATAAACCTTTACAGTTCATACAAACACAAGGGAAGTTGCAGGATGATCGCCATCAGAAATGGTCCACCTATCTGCAACAGTTCCATTTGAACATTAAGTATAAGAAGGGCAACACCAATGACGTCGTTGATTGCCTTAGCTGACCACCAGTCATGGCGCTGATCACTGTGCTCAACTCCTGTGGCCACGAGACATTGGGGTGGCAGCATCTTTACAAGAGCGATCCAAAATTTGACAACATATACCAAACACTCCTGGAAGGGAAGCAAGTTCCAAATTTTCACCTTTAGGATGCATTGTTATGCCCCTTGGGACACATCTATTTTCCTTCAAGTGATCATGCCTAGATGATTTGGGAGGCACACTACAGTCGGGTCGCTGGACATTTCGGAGTACAGAAAACAATGGTGATATTGCAGAAGTATTTTTATTGGCTGAAACTTTGTCAGGATGTTGGGAAGTACATTAGATCTTGTACCGCTTGTGCCATTTCCAAACCAACCATCAAGAAGCAAGGCTTGTATACTCCTCTACCTACTCCTAGCCGACCTTGGGAATCTGTCTCCATGGATTACATGTCAGGCCTTCCTTCTACTAAGCACGACAACTATTGCGTTTTCGTGGTCATTGACAGATTCTCTAAGATGGCCATCATGGTGACTTGCAAGAAGAGTATCACAATAGAGGCCACTACTAATCTCTTCTTTGAGCAAGTGTGGGTACACTTTGGGATCCTATAGTCCATTGTCTCAGATCGAGACAACAGATTCCTAAGTGCATTTTGATCAAGTCTCTAGTTGATGTTGGATACAAAACTTACTAAGTCAACCACTTTCCATCCCCAAACTGATGGCCAAACAGAGGTTGTCAACAGCATGATTGTACACATTTTGCGCATGTATAACTCGAAGCATCCACACATGTGGGATGAAAGTCTCCCCTATGTCCAACAAAACTACAACATAGCTCTTCACAACTCAACAGACCACAACCCCTTTTAGGTAGAGCTGGGATTTCAACCATTATGCCCCATTGATGTGGCCATACCATTTGCAGCCACTCAGATAGATTCAACTCACGTTCAGTCCGAAGTTGAAAGGGCTAACAACTTCATTGAGCGCATTCAACACATCCGCCAACAGGTCCATGATATATTGGACAGAGCCAATGCTAAGTACAAGCAGTGCCATGATCAACATCGAGTGCCGCACAAGTTCCAGGTGGGCAACAAAGTTTAGCTACATTTGCAGAAGGAGTGCCTTGCCGGACCCCATCACAAGATTCACCCACTCCAATATGGGCCATACACCATCATAAAGGTTGTCGATGACAATGCCTCTGAGCTCAACATCCCACCATTTCTCAGTCTTCACCCAGTGTTTAATGTAGATTGCCTTCGGCCATACTTTCCACCATTGTTGGACACATCTGACATTGCAGAACATATCACACCAACATAGCTCAACCTGGACTACATGGAACAAGCCAAAACTGATTAGATCATGGACATGCAGATCAAGAACACTCGCCAATAGAGGATACAATTATATCGAGTTGTCAAAGCAAGCCAACTCCTTCACCAAGGACCAGGTTCAACTGAAATTTCCTCACCTCATGGAGGCTCTGCACACAATGGGGACCATTGCTTCCTAAGGGGGGATGAATGATCCAGGTGGATATTGGTGGACACCTACCTATTCCACCTAGACCTCCCAATCAGTTTCATATGTTTCCTTGTTCATTTCAGCATTTACTATTTTTAGTAGTTTTTCGGGTCCTGAACTTTTGGAGCAGTTTTGACCCCCTAAACGATTTTTTTTTTTGGTGTTTGCAATAGGCCATAGTCGTAGGTAGGGGCTTGTGGCGAAACCTGTAGTACCTGGTGAGACCTTTCGAAAAGGTATCGTACAAGCCAAACAGAGATACTATGACCAAATTACAATCTCGAGAAGTTGGTTGCCCAACTAACCCCAACGTGGGCCTAGTGTTACATCTCCTAAGGTTAGGGTTTTAGTTGTTTAGGGTTTTGTCATATTTTCCAATAATAGATAGGCCCTTGAGCCTCATCGTAACATAGTTCAGAGGCATGTAGCCGCAAACATCTTCTCAAAGATAAGCTACCATCGCCCAAGCGATCTTATTTCCATTATGTTTGTAAGCATAGTTCAGTTTTTTTCTGTTAATGAAATGAAGTTTTTTTCTATTGCATCTCTGTGTTTATGATTATATCTTAAGTTGTTGCGTTCTTGTTTAAGTTCGGATCATCAGCAGTCTTGAACACCGAGGACGGTGTTCCCCCAAGGGGGACGGTTCTGTAACATCCTTGGTTAAAAATCCATATATACTATATATAATATTATTATTATATATATATATATATATATATATATATATAAGACCATGGTCATGGGATACGTATTCCATGTTGAATGGTGGACAATGCATCCTAGTGGGTGTTGATTTGATTTATTATGGCTAAGGAAATTGGCAAAGACAATGGCTAAGGCTTTGAAAAGGAAAAATGGAATTTTTGGCACATTTATTTATGGAAATAAAGGAAATTAGGAGAAAATGAAGGTGAAAGGTCACAACTTGCATGTGAAGATGAAAATGAAGGAAAATGATGGAAATCGAAGAAAATAGAGACCTCATTGATAAAAAGGCTTATGAGGATCAATTGATAGTTGTGGTCAGTTCAGTTTTGAAGCTCTCTCATTATTCTTTCTCTCTCTCACTCTTGGAAATTAGAGTTTTCTTGGAGCACTTGGCATTGGAACAAGAAAGGCAAAAGAAGGCAAGAAGAAGGAAGGAGAAAGCAAGGAAGAGCAAGATCAAGCAGCTACAACATGATTATTTGTAGGTATTGATTTGCATGTGTGATTTCATTGCTAGATTTGGCATGCATGGTATTGCATGTGGTTCTTTTTTGTCATGGCACGGGTTTTGCCATGTGTGACATTGTTTTCAGTCTAACCTTGCCATTTTCAGATAACCTTTATGAGATGGGTTCTCATACTTCGATTGAGCTGGATTCCCTGATGGATTCAAAGCTAAGTGAGGTGGATCTCCGAAATGACAAACACATGGCCTAGTGGTCCTTGAATCGGACTGTGGATCACGTAAATCCATTGGCCTAGTAACCCTTGAGCCAGATTGTGGGTTTCGATAAAGCCATGATTGTGTGCCTTGGTGGGCCTAGGAATCCTTGCCAGTGAATGGCAGGATATACGGTAAAGCCAAGAGGCAGATTGCTCTCCGTTGGGCCTAGTAGTCTCGGGATGGGATGTACGATAAAGCTTGGAGAGTGGGTATTGGTGTAGGGCCTAGTGATCCCTGGATCAGACTGTGGATTATAGTAAAGCCTGAGAGGCTAGGAGGCACTAAAATTCCTCACGGTCTAGGTGGAGAACTCCGGTAGCATCCGGGCTTGTTTGGTTCTTTTTGGTTGGTTATGAGTCCCACATTCATACATGGAATATGGCACGGGGGTGATTGGATAAAGAGATATTTGGCTCAGCCAATCCATGGTTGGGTGGAACACGGTAGTCCCATCCCCAGTTGGTTTCTACATTCATTAATGAGAAATTCATTCCCTTGGTTTTTCATGTGTAAATGTATTAGTTTATATGTGGATTATGGTTGATGTATTCATGGTATTTCTGTTATTATGTTGCTGGTTATGAGCATGTATTCTGACAGTGATGATGTATGACTCTCCTCATGTTTCTACTTATAAACGAATAAAATGTATCTATGACCTAATAGATGATAATGCAGTAAATGATACAAGGGAACAATGCTTCTTAGCGATTCTCAAATAAGTATGAGACCCCTATGCTTAAATTTGTTGTTTACACCTGTAGATTGCATTGATGCCAGGTGTTTGGAAAAATGTCGCTCCCGATTGGGGATGGTCAGGCCTAGCCCCGGAGTTAGTTTTTGGTTGATTAGTCTTGTCATCATGTGTTTAATGAATTTTGGAAGTTGCAACAAGTTCTAGGCAGTGGACGAAATTTTGGGTTTGAAAAGGTCCTTAAATCCCATGGACTTTGGCACAGGTATGCTAGAAGTAGTCCCTGGATGCAGGCATGCAGGTTTGTGGGAGCATTCAGAGCTCTCTGCATGCTCACATGCCCATAGCATGAGAGATTCTAAAGGTTTAAAAGCTTAAAAACTTAGCGGGACCCAAGGGCATGATACCTGTGTGGTTGGGATGGCTCCTGGGAGTGTTTTTGTTGTTGTGGGAGGTATGTTTGATGTGTTTCCATTGATTCCACTTCCTTAAGGTCACCTAGGAGGTTGAATCATATCATAGTAGCCTCCCGTCACATGTTTACCCCGGTTGGTCAGTTCCTTAGGTAGATGTGGGAGGAGGGTGTTACAAACTGGCACCAAAGATTTTCACACGTTGATTAGATTCATCAACAACAAGCAATAGGTTGCCTCAATATCAATCTTGCTAAGATCTTGACACCTTTGAGTTAATGGAACATACCATCAATTTTGGGGACATGGTAGTAGTTCTTCATTGTGATTTTGTTCAAGGTTTTATAGTCAACACAAAGTTGTTATGTCATGTCCTTCTTTTGAACTGGTGGAATAGGATCCCTGTAGGATGGTGATCTCGGTCAAGTGGTCTTTCTCCATCAAGAGTTTGATCTCCTTTTCTCCAAAAGAGAGCCTTTGTATATAATGCCAATAGGCAAAGGGCACCCTATGTCAAATCAATTGTATACCTTACTTGATAGTGCAAAGAAACTCTTGTAGGCTTGGTGAAGATGTTTATATATTCTTCTTTCAATTAAACTACTTGACTTCAATGCATGGAGGGACCCCTTGTAGAGGCCTCAGTGATTGATGTGATTTTCTTTACTCCTTTCAATAATACCATGAAGAGGATAAACTTCCCAATTCGAGAGATCATGTTTTGACAATACTAAGTGTTGTTCAAATGGATTTTAATAGTCGAGGATACTTTTGGGACCTTGCAACACTGATATCCCTATATTACACTGAACTATGGGGCCTATAATGGTAAACAATGTGATGCTAGTATTTAAGCGAGAGAGGATTATATCACATCAACTTGGGGATTCACACCTCAAAGCCAATGTCTAAATAGTTATGTATGTGGATTATTCATAACACACATGACAACATTAACACACATGCATTTAAAGGATGAGTATTAATATAATTTTTTTTGGTACATGTAATACCTTATAATCCATCCATGTTTGAAAGTTTTTATATGAGTAGGATTATGACAACATGTGTTAGCACAAACATAAAGTTCAACAGAGAAATGATAATGTTGAATGAAATCCCAATATAAGAATATTCCTCTATAGTAAGATAAAATGTAAATGACATAAAATTGTTAATACAATGTTAGCAATGGATTAAGGGAGGATGAGATAACATCAACAAAAGGGTTGACATCCCAAAGTCAACATTAAAATCGACCAAGCTTTTGGGTGGATAATGTTTGATAAATCATATCCATTTCACATTCGCTATGTGAAATTTACGAGAAATAAAGAAGGTTTTATAGCCATAGAAACATATCCAAAATGGGAAGAGATAGGAGTATCCTATTATTGTTTCTCCCACACAAACTCGCACAACAAATCCCATAAAGGAAGCGAAGAAGACCAAACAAGTAAAACATAGACACCATGCAACCAATAAACTATTGTATTAGTAGGAGATGTCAATCCCTTGTTTGAGCAATATTTAAGTTCTCCCTCTCTCTCTCTCCCTCTCCCTCGATGAGAAAAGTTTATAGTTGACTTAATTAGGAATGACAAGCTTACCCAAACTAACACTAGTGTTGGAATTATTGAACCAAAGCTCCTAAACTTGTTATATTTCATTTCAAATGAATCTACTCAACGATTTTAGGACAACCCACCCATAACTAATAATTGTGTAGCCAATAACAATGTCTTCACGAACAATATTTGAAAATACTTCAACTTTCTTCAAATTTTGATCTACCCAATTATCATTAGTGAACCACACACATTTTTTTTTAAGATCTAAAAAAATTGATAATTCATTAGAATAACCGATATAAAGCATAGGTTCAAAGCTCACTTGCTACTACAATAACCTCTAAGTTAATACCAACAACTTATAAACTAATATGTAATAAAACTTATGACTTAGAAAAATGTTGGGGTGTCCAAGGCAATAAGGAGTAACCTTATCACCGCTAATTTAAAACATATCCCTTTACGATAATTAAACCTAAATAGAAGAGAAAACACAACACAATTTTACCATATCAATGGAACAATAACTTGCAATTATGAAGTCTCCATAAATAACTAATAAATACCTCACAAGGCGTGACTCCAAAAGGTTCAAATCATATGACCATAATAATTTTTATCGGAGACCTTCACGTGACCGTGAGTTATGTCACGTCTCTAAACCTGAACTTCCAAAGTATTTGGCGGACCATTTTGAAATCCCCTGTAGCAACTCATCCGGGCAAAAGATCAAACACTTTACAAATTCATTCGAAATCCCGCTTGTGAGAGTGCTCTGCTGATGGTCACATGAAAAGCAGGTTTACAGGCTGGTTCGTGTCGGCCTTTCAACAGATCTCGAATCTCCAAGACGCGAATTTGTTTCGGCATTCTCAGTAGCCGCTGTTCAGCGTTCGGCTCAGACATGGACGAAATAAGGGCAGCAGTCTACGGTCACATGGATCAAATGGCCGCCCTCTTCGAGAGCTTTGGGGTCGAGCTTCGGAAGCAGTGGAACAGTGGATCCAACGGGAAGTTCATGGAGCCTATCTTGGGATTTATTCATGCCGTAGATTGGACCGTATGCATTTTTTCCCCTTCTCAAATGCACTTGTGAACGTTTTTTCTGGTCTCTAATGTTTAGTGGCAGTGATAAATTTATGGTGCGCCTGAACTGACTCAAAATGAACCTTAGTGCCGTTGCCACTTGATAATTTTTTTCGTCCAATAAACCTGGTTCCAATTTTGGTATTCAAGCTCCGGTGAAATTCGCGGTTGTCAACCCGACCCAAGTTCTCACTGTTAAAAAAAACTATATGATACATTTTATCCTTATTCCTACCAATCGATGTTCACTAAACTAAATTTCAATCGAGTTTGTGTTTCCTCTATATTACGTGGAGCTGTTAGATCTAATTCAATTTTTTTCCTTTTAAATAGTGGAACTCCCGTTTTTTAAAATAGTGAAACTCCCGTTTTTTAAAATAGTGGAACTCCCTTTGGTTTAGACGGAGGGACCATGAAACTCTACCGCGTGTACCACAGGGACGACATTCCTGTAAACGTTGCTCCTCCTCTACTTTAACGCAACCCTTTATTGGGTGGGTCATGCCAGTGGTAGGCATTTCCACTCATCTCTAGGCCACAACCTGATGATCTTTATGGGTTTGCCTAGTAGACTATGACCCAACATATTTTATAATCTTCGCCAAAGCCCAGCCTGACAGACTTTATAGGCTTGTTCGGTAAAGCACAGCTTGACAGAATTTATAGGCTTGATCAGTAGACCACACCCTAACGGACTTTATACTTCATGCACTTGTTCACTAGACCACAGCTCGGTAGACTTATCTCAGATTATGATCTGGGTCAAAGTATTGAAGTGCCTGTGACTCCATGGGCATTGAATTAAATGATGGCCAACGTTGCTTTGGAATTTAGAACTTTAAGATGGGACTCTTCACTCATTCTGATCGTACTCTTTTCATTTCTTTTTCTATTGCTTTTTTTTTTCACCCCTTGAAGTTTTGTAAGAAGCATGCCCTTAGTTTCAGGGTTGCACTACATATTGAGGACTTCCTTTGGATTAGACGCTCGTTTGCTTTTCTTTCCCTCTTGAAGTTGGCTTAAGAAGCATGCCCTTAGTTTGAGGGTTGCACTACATAACGAGGACTTCCCTTGGATGAGTTGCTAGGTTTAAAAATTAAGGGACATCTGTTCTTTACAACTTGCTTAGAACATGCATCCGGCCTCATCCTTTTTGACATGCTACTTCTGTGGGGAAGGCTGTAGAGCATGTTTAAGAGGGCGTCTATTCTTTCCAGCTTGTTTAGAACATGCATCTGATCTCATTCATTTTGACATGCTATATGTGTGGGGAAGGCTGCAGAGCACAGTGTGAATGGAAACCTGGTTGATGGCTTAATACTCAGTCAACCTCACCAGTGAACCATGTGCCCGTTGGAAATAGATATCATTTGTTTCAACATGTCAAATATCTCATTATTCTCTCCAAGTACTGGGAAGTCCCAAGTCCATTTGTTTAAATTTTCTATCATGTTTTTGATTGTCATATCCATAATGCCAAGATTTGAAGCTTAGTTTGCTTAATTTATAACAAATTTAATGTAGATAAAAAATAGATTATAAGATGTCAAATTAATTTCCACAAATTTTGCTTTGATACAAAAAAAAATTGACACCTAATTTGTTATTATTATAAATTTATTATCCGTCATCAAGGTTTTCAGGTCAGTTTGAATTTCAACTTGTATAATTTGTTTTTGAGAAATCTAAGACTCACAGACACATATGCATGGTATTTGCAGAAAAGAAACAATGCATTTGATAGTTATAAAAAATGGAACATGTATATTGCTATATCTCACGAGTGATGCGATCAACCACCTAATTTTTTTTTTGGTTGTCCGAGGAAATATTCAGGTAGATCCACCCGAAGGGATCACATCTTGCTGGCTTATTAACATTACCCTAACCCCGAAGTTGTCGAGGAGAATTGACTTTGTGAACTCCCATTAGCGAGGTGCTTTTAGCGACAGGTACTCGACCAATTGAGCTAACCCTCAAGGCTATCAACCACCTAACCTACCTTCACTAAATGTTGGAATTTCTAAGTTTAACCTGTTAGAAATTCTTCCTGTACTATCTGGTTTATTTCTTCCTACTTGTTTAATTACTTAATAAGTTATTTACCATGTAAATACTGAAAATAAACACAAGTACAGTATCAACATCTACAGATCATCAACTGAAAGAAAACAAGCACACAAGTGACACTGTTATTTTTGGACCAATGTCCCTGGAAAAACCCAATGCGGGAAACCTGGTGCATCTATTCAGAGGGTTTTATTATTATGCAGTTTATCTGAGTACAACTGGGTGCTTAAACCAGCTCACTCGACAGAGAAAAATACACGGCAACAATACCTTTATATTTGGAAAAAGGTATTTAGAAAACCTGTCCCAGGAAACCCTCTCCGACACAACTAAAGCACAACGTTGGCCCTTCTGGCCTCTACGTCAGCCTCCTGCTTACCTGCGTCAGCCCCAGGACCCTTTGCGTCAGCTCTCTGAGGCACTGCGCAACCTTTGTGTCACTCCCTCTGCCCTCTGCATGGATGACGCAGTCTCTTTGGGCTTTGTGCTGCCTTTGCTGGGCTCTTCGTAGCCTGCACTGATTGCTGCTCTGGCTCTCTCCGCTTCTGTGCTGGTCTCTCAGTATTGTCCTTGCCTCTCTGCCTCGTACTCATTGCCGCTCATTACTGATCACTGATTCAACTTTGCTTAGCAACCCCGCTCTAGCAAAATGAACTACTAATCACTCTGTTGTATTCTCCAATTGACCCTCAAGCCTCTTCTTATACTTTTCTCGTTGGTCCATCAACGACCGAGATTAAATCTCTAATCAACAGCTAAGTCCATCAACGATCGAGATTAAATCTCTAATCAACGACTAAGATTTGATTTGGCTTGATCCATGACTTTTGGACCCTTCTAACCCAATTTTATATTAATACCCATTAATATTTTATTTTTCCTAAGTTTAGACTTAGAAACTCCATTAAAAATATTAATTATTTTAATATCTCCCAAATCGGTTAGAATCTGCCCAAACCATTTCTAGGTCTTGGAGATCTCATGTGCCTTAGCCTCTCCACCAATTTTCATGGCTAGACCACATCCGATGCTATCCCAAATCAACACTAAATAAGTCATTATTAATATCACTCATTAAATTGTTTACTTTCAATATTAATCTTGCAAAAGCATTTATTTTTTGCCTCATAATTTCTAATTCAAGTTGTGATCTAGGTGGATATTGGTGGCCACCTGCCTATTCCACTTGGACCCCCAACACTGTTTCCTTTCAATTTCTTTAATTCGAGCACAACTTTCTATTTTTTGTAGTTTTCGGGTCTTGAACTTCCAGAGCCGTTTTGAAGCCCTAAACGATGTTTTCTTGGAAAATGCATCAAGCATGTAGCCTGGAGGGTAAGGGCTTGACGTGAAATTTTGTTATTCTCAGATAGATCTTTCTAATGAGGTATTTTGCGTGCCGAATGGAGATCATATGCCCAAATTACAACTCTAGGAAGTTGACGTTCCAACTAATCTTAACGGGGCACACAAACTTTGGCGCTTCATCTCTTAAGGTTAGGTTTTTGGATGTTTAGGGTTTTCTATTATTTCTCAATAATAAAAAGTCCTCTCTGCCTCATTGTAACATAGTTCAAAAGGCATGTAGTCATCACATCTCTTCTTAGAGATAAACTACCATCGCCCGAGCTAGTTTGTTTCCATATGCATGTAAACAATTTTTAGTATTTGTTATTAATTAATTGAAGTTCAGATTTTCGCTGTAGTTCTGTATTTCTGTTTAGATCTTTATTTCATTTCATTTCTGCATAAATTTGAATCAGTGTTATCACAACAGTTTTCTTTTTCTCTGTTTTTTTGTGCATGTCCCCAATGAGGTCGGGGTATAAAGAGTTGGGGCTTGAATTGGTTGAACCCTTGGAAGACTGACCTTGCCGACCCCGATGACCTCTCATGGCAAAAGAAAAGAAAGACGAGGGAGCAAGAGATCCTTTCAAAATTTTGCTTGAAGAGGCCCTCGAGCAACAAAGGAACGATATGATGGACAATTTTTCCCATATCCTTTGGCGGGTATCGGTGGGCTAAGCATCTTCATCCAACAGTCACTTTGGAGGCGTTGTCCCTTTTAGGGTACAAGTTAACTTTGACATTCCTATATTTGAAGGCCAAATAGACATAGATGCCCTGGATAGATGGTTAAATCTATTGGAAGGATATTTTTTGGTCTATAATTTTTCTGATAGGGAAAATATTATTTTTGCACTCCTCAAAGCCACCCCCCATGTCAAGGATTGGTGGAAAACTTACTCTGAGCAGAGGGATGAGGAGGAACCCTCACTATTTTCAGCTGAACCCTCTTGGAATTTGTCAAGGAACAATATTACCCTATCGGAAGCTATGAAGATAAGTACATAAAGTGGACTACCCTACGATAGGGAATGGAGCAAGATGTGCCGAGGTTCACAAACATCTTCCATACACTTCGCACGAAGTTTGGTATCAATAATTTTGAGTGACATCTGATACTCAAGTATCGTGGTTGTCTGCACAAATACATCAAGGAAGAAATTGAGTTCCTAGTCATCTCCTCGCTTCGCGCAACATATCGATATGTTGTGAGCATCAAGCAAAAATTTAACCAAAAGAAGCAAGGGTTTGGATTTGCAAATCCGAAGTAGGGAAAAGGTACCACCAAACTATAGAACAAAGCCAAAGTGGAGCGACCCATGACAACCCATCGAAGCTGCAAGCAAAGAAAAACACCACGAAGATGAAGAAAGATACCGGAAAGTGGTGCGAATTCCACAAGAGCTCCACCCACAACACGTATGAGTGTCGTGCTAAGTAGTCACTGGTGGCCGAGCTAAAAGCTTCAGAGTCAGATGCATGTTTCGACTCTGAGTCAGAACTCGACAAGGGAAATGATAAGGGGAAGCAGATTATCGATTCAGAACCTAGTGCCGTCGTTTGCACCACCAAGGTCCAAAAGATTGATCCCCGATGATCCAGAGGAGGGGGAGCGTCTCTTTCACTCACAGATGTGGGTGAAGGGTTCTTTGTTACAGTTTATTGTCGACAATAAAAGTCGAAAGAACCTCATCTCAACTGAGGTCGTGAAGCGATTGGGCTTACTGATGACACCGCACTTACAACCGTACACCATTGGATGGCTTCACCAAGGGCAAGATCTCCATGTCAGCTAGCAGTGCCACTCGCTGTACAACATCAAGCCCTTCACGAATGAGGTACTGTGTGATTTTTCTTCCCCTTGAAGTTTGTGATGTAGAATTAGGCCAACCATACTTGTGGAAGCGTCATGCTGTGTATGAGTCCAGGCCTTGCACTGTTATTATTATTTTGGGCAGTTGCTAGTAAGCTATACAGGATACTGGAGGTAGCCCCGTCTACCGCCATTTCTTTGATCTTTGCTAAACAATGCAGTAAGATCATCTCCCAGACTTCACATCACTACGAGGATAGTACCTAGGGTAAACTGGAATTTTCTGGGCTCAAGGCTTATAAAACAGTATACTCGTTAAGAGCCCAACATGTCACTTGTGGGAATCGATCCTGGGTGGGGAGGATAACATGTCTCCTCTCAACCATTCTTGGACTAGACTCAATTGACACTACAGATGCATATAGCATTCAAGTAGATCCTTGGGATCTCTTTCACCATCATTACAATGAGGTTTGAATGCATTCTTGATGATATTCTATCCTACTCCTGTAAATTTCCTTAAAAAAAGGTTTTAAGAAAAGTGGTAAGCTTTGCTGGATTAGTAATGATCCCTTAGACTTTTTTTGAAAGTCAAAAGCAGTTTCTCATAAAACACAAGTTGTCTCCATTCTGAAGCTGTTATATTGTTACTATATATCTATGAACAGAAATAAAAGCTATGAAAACTGTAAGTAAAGTCCTCCTTCATTAACTGCTTGATATGTAGAGCCAGGAGATTTTGAACTGTTGTGCAGCCATGATCATATCCATTGAAATGATAGAATATTTTCATTCATCACTGTTCCATCCTCGCTTCCAGTTACAATCCAATTATTTTCAGCTCTCTGAATGCCTTCTTTTGGCAGTGAGTGTCTCTGAGTTAAGCTCTTTGGATACATGAAATAACAATGTGTTATTAAAAGATGCCATCGTTCTCTTTACCTAAACCAAGATAGGACTCAACAACAAATTGCCCATCTTGAATTTCCCATTCATCCAGTTAATAACCACCAAGGAGTCTCCAAACATCTGGAGTTCTGACACACCTTTATCTGCTGCTAATTGTAATAACAACTTCAAGGGAAGAAGTTGAGTATGATTGTTTGAACCTTCTCCCAATCCTACTTCGAATTTTATGGAATGTTTTTCACTAAAGAAAATGATACCTCCTGCCCCACACATAGCTGGTGTGCCTTGATTAGCACCATCAAAGTACCGCCATGTTGTTGATTTGACAATTGATTCATGAATTAACAGTCTCTGAATATGTATCTTTGGGTTGGCTTTAAAACTTTCAAATATTGATCTTATTTGAGATGCACACTGAAAATGATGAATTTACCTGTCTTTGAAAATGTGTACATTTCTCGATAGGTGCCCGAAGACACAATCATAGGAAGTGTTTTGTACATATTTTAACTCTTTTTTTCTGCTGTCATTTTGTAACTTTTTGGAACTGTCTCCCCCTGCTGATTACCATAGACAGCTGTCACAACCAGTCTCTGTCCGGAGTCACTCCAGACCTTGCAAGTATAGATACAGGAATTAGGAGGTAATTACAGTTTCTGTTTCTGTTTTGCAGTGTTCATCTGCTAGGGGCATGCTGATTTTTTGTTTTTAAAAGGACACCCCATGTTAGAGATTTATTCTTAAAGGTCAGACACATAAACACCCTCTTCTTAAAAGGTGGCTTTATCTTCCACAAAGACTTCCACTGTCGTGGGTCATCTCCCTGGTTTTAGTTTAGAAACATTGCTCTATGCAACAATCTGGCAGTATAAACTCTTGATACTGGAATTTTGGACCATACCAATTCATCATCTACTTCTTTGTTTCTAACATGATCCATCTTGAGCTTATTTATATATGCTTCCCATTGTTATCCTTCTATTCCTTATTGACCAAGCAGATCTGCAATTTTCCATCCCTTTTGCCATATACTTGTGAGCTTTGGGTAAGCTAATTCTAGATTAAAATTTCCCCTCTTGGGGAGAGTCTATCAGGTTTTTGGGTAATCCCTGTGCATTTTCAAATATCCCTTGATTGTCTTTCTAACGACTTGTCTCCCCATCTGCGACCTACCTCCCTGCTGACAGCTTAGCTCCTGATTGGTAGCTCTTGGCATGGTCTCCTGTTTGCGAGCTCCATTCACAGTCCCCTGCACATGAGTTCGCGACCCATCCTATCCGCAAATTCTTATGTGTGACCTAGGTTCGTTGGTGACCCACCTTCACTTGTTTTCCAGCCATCGCTATGTAGGGACATTGACTCCTTGGCTCCAGCTCACGGCCCAACTCCTTGTGACTTAGCTTGGGACCTAGATTGAGCTGTCTCTATCACTGTCTGTGAAGGCTGTATGTGGATTTTTTGAGTAGTTTGTGCCTTTGTCTTGGTATCAATCTGTTAGGGAAGGCTAATGGAATACCAACCACTACAGAAAATTGTAGTGAAATGGGAGTATCCCCATTCCCCTCCATCCTCCCCATTCTCCTCTTTTACTTCTTGTTAGTCTCCTTTGCATCACTCCCCTCCTTACCATTTCCCCTCCCTTGCCCCTCTTAGAGCCTCCTTCCGCCTCTCCCATTTTAAAGCACCTGATTTACACTTTAGATACCGAAAGTCCAAAGATAGAGTTGAATAGACATATAAATTTGAGTAGAAGCTCAATTGACATAAACCTTTGAATGTACATGAGAGAATTTAAATAATAGAAAATAGACAATGGCACACCATAAAGATTCACACAACACACAAATATTTCACCTTGAAAACCCTTAATTGGCAAAACTAACCAACCTTTGAGCTTCACTGCTTTTATATTCTCAATTGAATGTTATAGTCAAATTACAATGAACATCGACCTTGGTCCACCCCTAGGACCAATGTGCTCATATATCACTCGATCTCTATCGATCATGGATATTCATCATCTCATCATCTCTCATCAACCTCACATCATGCTCTGTTTATAGGCATAGAAAACCCTAATTTGAAGATTTTTGAATCAATATAGGTGGATGAAGATCATTGGCCAAAGTCCTTGGAATCTCAGGCTTCATAATTGTTTTTCGACCATTTCCAGTTAAAGTTGATTTCCCTTCAACCACCAGTCTCAATCCACTATGCGCGTATCCAGGATTGATAATCCCTTCAACTGGTCGAGTCAATTATTGACTTTCATTGGTTGCTCGACTGTGATCCCTTCTATTGCTCAAGTCAATTATTGACTTTCATTGGTTGCTCGACTACTTGTCAACTTTGATTGATGTAACTTCTCTTGACTTTATCATTGTCCTATTAGCTCGATTGTTGACTTGTCTTCTCATTGACTGGACTTTGACTGTCTTCTTGTCTTCTTATTGGACTGACTTCGATTGTTGACTTGTCTTCTCATTGAATCGACCTCAACAGTCATGTCGACTTGTTGTCTCTAGTGGATTGTTCTCGACTTGACTTGTTAAGGTTTATCCCTAGTCATCTTACTTGACAATTCAATTGATCGACTAAATTTCAGTCGACTGAAATTGCCTGCAAAGAGTACAACACCTCGACATTCTCCCATTTGTTGTCTTCTTTGCATGAACTATTAATACCACACTTCTAGTGAACGAGGGCCCCTAGGGCTAACCCTTCTCTCCACTAAGAGAATTTACCAACACTCAATGATTTTGTTAGAAAGTTTGCAACATTCTTCATAGTGCCTACTTTACTAGCAACACTTTCTTGCTTTCCACCATGTCTTTGATGAAATGGTAATGTACATTGATATGCTTTGTCCTTGGATGGTAAGCCAGGTTCATTTCTAGGAAGATTGCAATTTGACTGTTATAACCTATCCTTATTGCTTGTTGAGCAAACCTGATCTTTGAACACACTTGTCACAATCAAACTGCTTCCTTACTTACATGAGTGGTTGCTATGTTTTCAGCCTTTGTTGTCGATACTGCCACGATTGACTATCGCTTACTCACCCAACTAATAGCTCCCCTAAACAACTGGAATAAATATGCGCTAGTCGACCTTCTTTTATCTAGATTGCCAGCGCAGTTGGCACCGACAAATCCCCGTACAATTGCTTCACTATCATCCTCAAGTCCTTCTGTTAATTTTCCATAGTGTTCTATGCTGATAATCACTTTAAATAATTTCTTCCAATTTCAATCACCCCAATAGCAGATAAACAATTGTAGATAGAACAGTAAACAATAAATGCACAATAGAAGATAGCCAAGCACAATGAGACAATGATTTGGTCAATGACCAGGGAAAAATTCCCACAATGGGGAAAACCCTTTAATCAATTCTTCTTTTTTCTATTAGTCAATTAATGTTCAACATGAGATACATAGTCCAAATAGTACATCCAACAACTAGTCAAAGTCAAAGTTTTGACTTCCCAAATTAACCAATCCAAAATAAGTCAATGATGAGAGAGAGTGAAATCTGGTCAAATATACTAGTCTGCAATTTTTCGGCCTGTGGAGGAATAATCAACAACAGTTAATGGTTTTCCATAACCAGTGAAAGCCAACGGTCAACCAACCCAGAAAAGTTCAATCAACCCTGTTCCTTCCTCAGTGAAACCTAGTCAAAACAACAACAGAACTCTCAGTGAAAGGAGAGAGAAAATCTCAGGTTAGACTTGCTGTCAAACCCTAGTTAACCCTGCAATCAATCTCAATCACAGTACCCAAAAAATCTCAGTCAAAGTCTACCTCAATTTGGCCTCCCAAAACAAAAAGAAATTCGGACAAATCAAGTCAAATAAGCCCAAGTGAAATAGAGTCAACACTGGTCAACGCAGCCCCAAAACAGAAAAAATCAATGTACATCATAATCTTCTCTCTCTTTCGCGCGTGTGAATGTCTCCTGCAATTTCAGAGATGTATGAACTTGTTTGTGATGTGGTGTGATGCCCAAATGAGGAGTCAACTAAGGTCTATTTATAGTTGACTTATGAGGGTCAATTTCTCTTGAGGCCGACTTGATTTTTATAGTTAGATTTGGTCAAATTGCCAAAAATCCAATTTTCTCCATTAATTTTATAGATGGAATTTTGTTAATTTTAGGTATGTTCTATGCTTAGAGCAATTTATTTCAATTTTCACAGTCAGCTCAATATCTTTTCCAAATTAGCAATCATATCAGCATTAAAGTAAATTGTAGATAGAACATAAACATAGATCGCAGAAGACAAGCCAAGACAAGAGGACACAAGATGTGGCGCTAGCCATGGACAAACCCCAATGTGGGGAAACCCTTGATCAATTCTTCTTATATGTTCTTCAATAGTTCAACAGAGAGAGAGATAGTACATATACAACAAAAGTCAACACGTTGACTTATCTAAATAAGAGCATAGATCATCTCTAAGTAGATGATACATGAGGTAGCTGAACTCAGTTGAAGACATGGTGTTTCAACTGATTCTCCAAGGTGACTCCATCACCTATCATTGTGCTGCACCTCGTCATCACGCTCCACCTCACTGTGCTGCACCATGCTGCACCCATCATCACTACGCTGGACCTCATTACCATGCTGCACACACGATACTGCTGCACCTTCTTGTACTGCAACATCTTGCTGTACCTTATCATCTTGCTGCACTCATCAGTGCTGCCTCACACTGTACCTCACTGTACTGCATCATGTACTATTGTTGTCCTATGTGCCATTGCTGCACCATGTTGCCACACTCCTGTCCCATGTGCTTGCAACATCATGCTTGCCACCATGTGCTTGCTGCACTTTGCCCAATGTGCTTGCAGCACCATGCTTGCCACCATGTGCTTGCTGTACCTTGCTTACTGTATGCTCTCCCAATTGGCTATTGCTGCACCATGTCATTGTACTGTCCCATTTGTTAGCATGCCATTGCTGCTGTCCTAATTGTTGCTGTCCCAATTGTTGGCATTGCTGTGACTGCACTTCTGGTTAGGGTATGTGTCACTGCCCTTAACCCAACACATAGCATGACTAGCCCTCTAGTGCTGCGGCCAGCCTTGAAGAGGCTCCTCCCATGCCACGTTATCCTCTCAATGCAACCATGAAATAACTCCAACAGCGTGCTATGGCCTGCGGCCTAGCTTGTAGCTTTCAGCCTCCTCAACGTACCCAAACAATGTCTCAAATTCCTGTGTTTAGCTTCCCTCTACTCGGCCTAGCAGCCTGCCTTCTCGGCCCTAGATCCTTGGCCCTCCATCCATCAATTCGGTCACTTGAAGTGGCCTGCGGCTAGGGCATCATGGACCTGCGGTTAGGGCATCATAGTAACCCTCCTTGACTGCGACTAGGGCTTGTAGAGACCAGCGTATAGGGCAGCGTGTAGGCTTCCTTCTTGACTGCGTATAGGGCTTGTAGAGACCAGCGTATAGGGCAGCGTGTAGGTTTCCTTTTTGACTGCGTTTAGGTCTCATACTAGGGCTCCTTACCTTCTGTGTTTAGGGCTTCCTCTCTTAGATTTCTCTTCCACTAAAATCCAGAACAAGTGGAGAGAAATCAAGAGTGAAGTGTTTGTAAAATGATTCTCAAGTCATCCCCTTTTACACTAAAATGTTGAGCACATGTGGGGGTAATTTGGTTGTTGGCCGATCTTGATAAATTGTTTTATAACACAATAAGTTCATAACTCCATGAATACTTATCGGAATCGGATGATCTTTAGATCAATCCTACACCTCTCGATGAGAGGGGTCCAAGAGTCCAAGAAAAATATCAGTTGCCATAAATAAGATGACCCACATGGAGTTTGGCCTTAATTGCGAATTTTAACAAATTCATACCATAACTACCAATATGGTAGTAGATTGCATGATCACTTGTGCTATACAAATACCTAAAAAGTAAATACTCTTTCGATAGTGGATTAATGCTCTTTACTAGGTGTTGTCATGTATTTGCTCAATACTTCAACTCCATGAGCAATATCTGGTTGAATACTGACCATTGTGTTGAAATGTGGAAACAAGAATATTCCAATTTTAATTTGTCCTTGAATTAAAATTCGAATTTAGTCTCACGAGCTGCTTGAAAAATAATTAATTAACTCATCTTGAGTTAATTAGTTGGAGAAATTCAAGTTAGAAGTCTTTTTGAAGTCATGCAACAATTATCCCTTAAATTAAGGAGATAAGATTGAGTTATATTTGAGTTGTAATTAGTTAGCTCAGTTCACTGAGTTAAGTCTAGTTAAATTAGTTTCAAACTGTTTGAGGAACTAATTGTGAGTTATCAGTCAGTTGATGCATGCATGCACTCAACTAGTGTACTCCAGATAACTGAGGATTCTCTTATCGTTAACTCATGCATGTCTATTTTGAGAAAGACCCAGTTGAGATTAAAGACAGAGACAATGTACTATTAGTTGCATATGTTTTTCCTATAAACAAAACTCATGCATGCAGAAGGAATTCATTTCCTTGAGGATTGCGCAGTTTTACAGGGTGTGAGATCAGTGTGAGTGATCATTGTTCCACTTGGTAACAGGAGGATCACCCAAGAGAAACTGGGCAAGGAAATAGGTGCTTAGAGGGCAGAGGAGAAGGCTTATGAGAAGTCTAATTTGCCTGTGAGCATTTGTGAGGATTGTACTGAGAGTTGGCTAGCTGTGAGAGCTAAGGCTTTGTGTAATTCTGAGATATTTCCTACTTGAGTTAATTAGTTGGAGAAATTCAAGTTAGAAGTCTTTTTGAAGTCATGCAACAATTATCCCTTAAATTAAGGAGATAAGATTGAGTTATATTTGAGTTGTAATTAGTTAGCTCAGTTCGCTGAGTTAAGTCTAGTTAAATTAGTTTCAAACTGTTTGAGGAACTAATTGTGAGTTATCAGTCAGTTGATGCATGCATGCACTCAACTAGTGTACTCCAGATAACTGAGGATTCTCTTATCGTTAACTCATGCATGTCTATTTTGAGAAAGACCCAGTTGAGATTAAAGACAGGGACAATGTACTATCAGTTGCATATGTTTTTCCTATAAACAAAACTCATGCATGCAGAAGGAATTCATTTCCTTGAGGATTGCGCAGGTTTTACAGGGTGTGAGATCAGTGTGAGTGATCATTGTTCCACTTGGTAACAGGAGGATCACCCAAGAGAAACTGGGCAAGGAAATAGGTGCTTAGAGGGCAGAGGAGAAGGCTTATGAGAAGTCTAATTTGCCTGTGAGCATTTGTGAGGATTGTACTGAGAGTTGGCTAGCTGTGAGAGCTAAGGCTTTGTGTAATTCTGAGATATTTCCTACTTGTATGATAATACAGATAGTGGGGTTTTTAGCTGAGGCTTTCCCTTGAGTATTCTTCTGTGTTTCATGTGCATTGATTCTTCTTCTGGTTATATGTGTTCAGCTTGATCTTGCTCAAATCTTTTAAGCTTCCGCAGAAATTGATTGTAGAAGTAGATTAAAGTATTTTGCTTTAGTTATATTGCATTATCAGGTTAATCTACAGTCATAATTTCTACATGGTATCGGAGCAAAGGTTATCAGAGCTGTGAGCAGTATATTGAGAAGAGAATTCGAAGTTTGAAGTTCAGGGTTGCAGGTGCAAAATCGAATTCTTATCATACTTCAAGGTTGGCCAATGGCGTTCAATGGCTTGAGACTCGAGTATGCCTTGGATGGTAGCTCGAATTACATAGCATGGAAAGATCGCATGGAGGCTGTATTAGAAGATAACGGCTTGAAGGAATTCATTGATCAAGAAATCCAAAAGCCAACTTCAACTAATGCACAAGAGTTGGCTGAGTGGAAGAAGTGTGTGGTGAAGGCAAGACAGATCATCCTTGAGGGAGTTCGAGACCATATTGTCTCGAGTCTCCATGGGAAGGATACTCCATTTTCAATGTGAAAGACATTGAAGGACCTCTACTAGAACAGTAGCGATTAGAGGAAATTGGCGCTCAAGGATAAGCTTCGAAGAATCAAGATGGAGAATTGGCGATACTATTAACACATATCTAAACAAGCTCACCACATGCAGAGATGAGTTTAGCAGTGTGGGAATAACTACTGCCAATGATGATATGGTGAGCTTCGTTCTCCATGGCCTTCCAAAGAGCTAGAATAGTTACCAGGACTCTGTGAATGGAAGGGAGAAACTGTCGGATTAGGAATGACTGTGGTCGGATCTGATGCAGGAGGAGATCAGGAGGAGGACACGAGATAGTTTTTCGTCAAAGAATGATGATGAAGAAAATCTGACCTTAGCAAGTAAGGCAAGAAAAGGGAAGGGGAAGGCTTCCCATTCTAAATCAAATTCTTCTCATGGAGGGAGGAAGGTTGACAAGTCTAAAGTGAGATGCTTTAATTGTCACGAGATGGGACATTTTGCGACTAATTTCCCATCAAAGAAGTCTAAGAAGGAATCCTCAAAAGGATCGAAAGGTGAGGTATTAGCCTCTTAGTTCGAAATGGACTTTACCTTCATCACATGCGTGGTCTCATCAATGATGGGTTGTGTCTGGTATCTTGACAGTGGAGCCTCATTCCACATGACCAATGATAAAAGTTTATTCAGTGCCTTGGAGAAGAAAGACCTCAAGATGCGCATAGAGATAGGTGACAATGGAAGGTATAGTGTTTTAGGAGTGGGCACAGTTGCTTTTCAGAAGAAGCATGGAGCTCCCCTCACCTTGACAGATGTGATGTATGTGCTTAGGCTGAAGAAGAACTTGGTATCGGTCGCAATGTTGGAGGACAAAGGCTACGGTGTTGTCTTCAGTAAAGGAAAGGCGTTCCTAAGACACATAGCCACGGGTCAGACCAAGAGGATAGGGATTCGGGTGAAGAATCTCTATAAACTAGAGGTAGATGATTGTGCAACATTGAGTACGAAAGCATAAGTGGTGCAAAGCCAAGACATTGGCGAGTTGTGGCACAGGCGGTTGGGCCATTTGCATCATGGAGCCTTGAAGATAATGCAGCAGATATCTACAGGACATCCCAAAGGTAAACTTGAGCAAGTTGACACATGCAAAGGTTGTACCTTGGGAAAGTACGCCAAGTCTTCCTTCCATGATCGAGACAGTTGAGCAGAGGCTATCTTAGAGCGAGGTCATACTGATGTGTGGACCATTCTCGACGACATCCACAACGAAGCAAAGGTATTATGTGATTTTCATTGATGATTATTCTTGTAAATGCTGGATTTATTTCATGCAGAAGAAGGACCAAACCTTCTCAAAGTTTTGTGAGTTCAAAGCTTTGGTCGAGAAAGAGTCTGGGAAGAAGATCAAGGCCTTGAGAAGCGACAACAATGGAGAATATGTCTCTCAAGAGTTTAAGGACTTTTGTGTAGCGGAAGGAATTAAACGAGAGTTGACGTCACCTCATAACCCACAGCAAAATGGGGTGGCTGAGAGGAAAAACATAACTATTGTAGGGGCAACATGGGCGATGCTGCATGACCAAGGCCTACCACTTCATTTGTGGGCTGAGGCATGCAACACAACGGTTTATTTGCAAAATAGAAGCCCGCATCGCATACTTGGGATGAAGACTCAAGAGGAAGATTTCTCCGGTAAGAGACCAGATGTGGGTCACTTCAAGATCTTTGGCTCATCGGTATATTGCCATGTGACAAAAGATACACGGAAGAAGCTTGAGCCAACAATATAGTTGGTGATACTTATGGGGTACATTGATACACCCCATAACTATCGGGTGTATTTGCCTACCAGTCAGAGGACAATGGTTTGCAGAGATCTCAAGTTTGATGAGCAGAAGGCCATGCGAGTTTCCCTTGAGAGGGAGCACCAACTACAGGTTGTGGAGGAACTGTTGGTTCCTAAGGAGGAGGAGCCTCATACTGATGCGGAGCAGCCGCATGTAGAGGTTCCAGGAGTGGAGACATCCACTCAAGCAGAGTCTTTCAGAGATGGACGGAAGCGCACAAGAGAAGCTGACAGATTGTTGACGGATGCGAGAGAGAATGTGGGAGAACCATCTTCTCAACGCAGACAAAGGAGGTCACTTGAGAGGTACACTGGATACATGGCCCTTGTTAGGGAATGTGTTGAGATCGAGCCATCTTCCTTTGAGGAAGTAGTGCAGCAGCCGATTTGGGTTGATGCTATGGTGGAGGAGTATGACTCCATAGTTCGTAACATTGTTTGGGACGTGGTTCCGAGACTGGAGAACAAGTCAGTTGTGAGTTCCCGTTTGCTTTACAAGGTAAAGTAAGCTGCGGATGGTAGTGTGGAGAAGCATAAGGCAAGATTTGTTGCTCGTGGTTTTTCACAGGTCGAGGGGATTGACTATGATGAGACTTTTTTTCCTATTGCAAGGTACTCATCTATCAGATTGATGTTGGCACTATCATCATAGATGGGTTGGAAGATCCATCAGATGGATGTGAAGATTGCATTCCTCAATGGCAAGATTGAGGAAGAGGTGTATCGAGAGCAGTCGAAAGGTTTTGAGACCTTCAATCATGAGTCGCATGTGTGCCGACTCAAGAGAGCTTTGTATGGGCTGAAGCAAGCACCTCGTGCTTGGTACACCAGGATAGACAACTACTTCACCGGGTTGGGCTTCACAAAGAGTGAAGCAGATGCGAACCTGTACCACATCATGGTGAAAGGTAAGCCATTGATCATTGTACTTTATGTTGATGATCTCATATTGACAGGTGATGATCAGTTGATCATGTCTTGCAAGGAGGACCTTGCAAGAGAATTCGAGATGAAAGACATGGGTCTCATGCATTACTTCCTTGGCATGGAAGTATGGCAAAAGGATGAGGAGTTGTTTGTGTCTCAGGGCAAGTATGCCAACGAGATACTCAGGAGATTCCACATGCAGAAGTGCAAGCTCATGCAGACTCTTCTAGCAAGTAATTGGAGGAAGGAGGATGCTACTTTAGGAGAAGTAGTAGAGGCTACTGTGTACAGGCAGCTTGTGGGTTCACTAATGTACTTCTTGAACAAACGACTAGATTTGTGCTACGCAGTGAACCAGTTGAGTCAAGCGATGGTTTAGCTTACCAAGATGTTTTAGAAGGCAGCAAAGCATGTATTGAGATACCTCAGAGGCACATCTCAGTATGGATTATGGTACAAACGGACAGAGGGAGTGAAGCTATAGGGCTTCACTGATGCAGATTGGGCAGGGAGTCCATCATATCAGAAGAGTACATTAGGAGGGATTTTCAACCTTGAGTCAGCTATAGTTTCTTGGTACAGCAGGAAACAGAGGTCGGTTCCACTCAGCTCAGCAGAGGCTGAATACATGGCTGCAAGTCAGGCAGCATGTGAGGCCATCTAGATGCGGAAAATCTTAGTTGGTTTGTTTGATCAGAGGATGGATCCAACTGTGATCTATTGTGATAATCAAAGTTGTCTCAAACTCTCTGAGAATCCAGTATTTCATGATAGGTCCAAGCACATCGATATCCGATACCATCATTTCAGAGAGTGTGTAGCGAGGAGGATCATGTTTGTAGCATACCTAGAGGGGATAATATGGGGTACAGAGGGAGGTACCTAAGGGAATAATGTAATAATGGGATGGGCCATTGTAATAAATAAGGTGGTTAACCTATATCATGTAAGGGACCACAAGTAGTTAGCAATAATGTAATGACCCCATGGTATTAGATAAATGGTATTGAGGGAACCATGGTAATGACCCATGATATTGTATGTATGAGGCCTATATAGAGGCTAGAGACTCCCCAATGAGAGATGTCAAGGATTATTGTATGAACAGGCATATGGCTTGTGGAGTGTTTTATTTCCTTAAGGAGTGAATGTATGGTGTTGCCATACTTTAAGGGGTTAATCAATAAAGTGAAGCATTTCTATATGCAGATCTTGTTATTTATTGGGTTTATTTCCATTATCATATATTTTCAAATCAGATCTTGGGTTTATTTCTATTTTCGTATATTTTTTGGGTTAGATCTATAACAAGTGGTATCAGAGCACTTTCTTGGGCAAGCGGAGAATTTTTATTTTTATTTTTGCAGGAACTTTTTGGGGCGGCGAGTTTGCAGATCAGATCTGAGTTCCTTGCAAAAATTACCCAATTTGAAAAAAATCGGCTGAATCGGGGCAACGAGTTTACAGATTAGATATGTACGTTTTGGGGCAACATTTGCAGAATCTAATTGCAGATCTGGGTTTTTTTGTAAAAAATACCCTATTAAAAACAAATCAGTCGAATTGGAGTTCGGATGAGGGAGATATCGCTGATTTAAAAACAACTATTTTTTAGAAATTTTTGTGACGGTGGGACAGCTAAAGCGCAAATCTGAAATTCCAGTGCCTAGATCAGAATTTGATGAAGATGCACAAATTTGATGGCTCTGAACTAGCAATATGGCTAGCACAAATGGAACAATATTTCACTTTGAATCACATCGTAGATGATGAAACTAAACTACGTGTCACAGCCATTTACTTGGACCAAGAAAGATGGCAATGGTGGTAGTGTCATAAAAAATGCTATCCAAGGACAATTACTTGGCAGATGTTTGCAATTTCCATTGGTGACTGCTTTGACCCTAAATCTAATTTTTTGGGTCCTCTTACTAAGCTCAGACAGACAGACACACAACCTAGCAAAGATTTTATTTTTACAGGAAATAAGAAAGCCAAGAAACTTAAAGGGTTAGTTTTTGCTGGTATCTCCTTATTGCAGGTTCATGGATGTATTCAAAAGGAGAAAATCATTGTCTATAAATCCTAGTTGCAAGCAAAATCTTATAAATGTCAATTTGGCAAAAAAATTGCAAGTTCCAGCAAAACAAATGGAGCACACACAGGTTAATAATGAGCAGGTGCAAGTTTATAAAGATTTGAATATTTCTATGGATAAGTATGTATTGCATTCCGATTTTTATACTTTAGATATGGGTAACATGGATGTTGCTTTGGGATACCCTTGGATGGAATTTGTGGGTACTATCAATATTAATGTGCAGAAGAAATTCCTGAAACTCTGGTATAAAAAGACGAAAATAACATTGCAGGATATTTCTATTAAGACCCAAGTAGAGACTATGGAGGTAGATGCACAAAGCTCTAATGACACTGACACATCAGATGATGAGCCTTTGATGGTCAACAACCAAACACAAACATCAAACCAGGACCAAAAAAACAGGGAGAATCCAAGGAGGCTGAAGCAGAAAATATTACAGGTTCTGATACATCAGATGAGGACTCAGTGGTTGAAGTAATATTGGAAGATAAGAAACAACAGCAGGCACCACAACATGTACCAGATCCCAATTAGGCTCCATTAGGTGGTGAATTAAAGAAAGATACATTGTTGGTTAACATTTCAACATATCACCACCCACATCACCCCGCAAGAAAACAACCAACAAGATGGCAACGAATTAGCCACAAGGACAACAACCCCCGCATGAGAGATAGAGAGAAGCGATGATCCACCTACTACACATCAACACAAAAGAGCCGCCAGGGTCAACTTCCATCTCAAGCGAGCAAGGCACTAGATGGATCGAGGGTTCACCTTTCTCTTGGATGGCTAGATGCACGTGCATGGTACCAGTGGACTACTCTTTTGAGTAGATCTTATTATTTGTGTTCTTCGTATGTTTTGGGGACGAAACATGTTAAGGGGGGTGGAATGTAGTATACCTAGGGGGATAATATGGGGTACAGAGGGAGGTACCCAAGGGAATAATGTAATAGTGGGATGGGCCATAGTAATAAATAAGGTGGTTAACCCGTATCATGTAAAGGACCACAAGTAGTTAGCAATAATATAATAAGCCCATGGTATTAGATAGATGGTATTGAGGGAACCATGGTAATGACCCATGGTATTGTATGTATGGGGCCTATATAGAGGCTAGAGACTCCCCATTGAGAGGTGTCGAGGATTATTGTATGAACAAGCATATGGCTTGTGGAGTGTTCTCCTTTTTTAAGGAGTGAATGTATGGTGTTGCCCCACTTTAAGGGGTTGATCAATAAAGTGAAGCATTTCTATATGCAGATCTTGTTATTTATTGGGTTTATTTCTACTATCTTATATTTTCAGGTCATATTTATAACAATGTTGCTGCAGTATATTTCAACAGAGGAGCAAGATGCTGACATTTTGACAAAGGCATTGTCAAAGTGTAAATTCGAGTTCCATAGAGACAGGATCGGGGTGGCAGATAATCCCTTTTTTGTTGAGAGGGAGTGTTGAAATGTGGCAACAAGAATATTGCAATTTTAATTTGTCCTTGAATTAAAATTGTGAATTAAAATTTGAATTTAGAGTCACCAGCTGCTTGGAAAATAATTAATTAATTCATCTTGAGTTAATTAGTTGGAGAAATTCAAGTTAGAAGTCTTTCTGAAGTCTGCAATAGTTATTCCTTAAATTAAGGAGATAAGATTGAGCTATATTTGAGTTGTAATTAGTTAGCTCAATTTACTGAGTTAAGTCCAGCTAAAGTAGTTCCAAACTGTTTAAGGAACTAATTGTGAGTTATCGATCAGTTGATGCATGCAAGCACTCAACTAGTGTACTCTAGATAACTGAAGATTCTCTCATCATTAACTCATGCGTGTCTATTCTGAGAAAGACTCAATTGAGATTAAAGACAGGGACAATGTACTATCAGTTGCATGCAGTGTTGTACTAATCGCCAAAAAATCGCGATAAAATCGTTTTATTGCGATTTTTTAAAAAAAAAGATAAAATCAGGCGATAAAATCGAGTTTTTTTTTTAGCAGATTTTTAATGAAAAAATTGCAATTTTTTGAAAAAATTGTTGTTGTTGTTGTTGATGTTTTTTGTTTGTTTGTTTGTTTGTTTGAGGAGGTGACCCAAGCTACCCCTGTCACTAGTAGAGGACGCGGTCTACTTTTTGTAGTTCCTAGTTCTTCAGCTTCTAGAGCACAACAGATTCTACTGCCAACTCCAGCAACATCTACATCTAGAGGGGCAAAGGAAATCAATAGTATTAGACTTTAGTTATTTGGTTCATTTCATTGTATATGACATTATGACTCATGATATGAGATACATTATTATATTTTTGTTGATATTTTGAGGCTGAGTTGGGAGTCATGAGTCAGGACTTACTATTTAGGACATGATTCACTGTTATGTGTGATGTGGCATTAGAAATGATATTAAACATCTTATATATTAGTTCTTTTATCATATTTATGTGTCAATGTATTTATTTTATGTTGTAGATGTTTTAGATATTAAAAAAATTGCAAAAAAAATGAATATTTTTGTATGTTACGATTTTTCCCAATTTTTACTGTTTTTTTCCCGATTTTTACGATTTTTTTTGGATTTTTCCCCCTGCTGATAATATCTCGATAACGATTAGTGCATCATTGGTTGCATGTGTTTTTCCTATAAACAAAACTCATGCTTGTAGAAGGAATTCATTTTCTTGAGGATTGCGTAGTTTTACAGGGTGTGAGATCAGTGTTTAACTTGGTAACAGGAGGATCACCCAGGAGAAACTGCGCAAGGAAATGGGAGCTTGGAGGGTAGAGGAGAAGGTTTATGAGAAGTCTAATTTGTCAGTGAGCATCTGTGAGGATTGTACTAAGAGCTGGCTAGCTGTGAGACCTAAGGCTTTGTGTAATTCTGAGATATTTCCTACTTGTATGATAATATAGATAGTGGGGTTTTTAACTGAGGCTTTCCCTTGAGTATTCTTCTCTGTTTCATGTGCATTGATTCTTCGTCTGGTTATATGTGTTCAACTTGATCTTGCTCAAATCTTTTAAGCTTTCACAAAAATTGATTGTAGAAGTAGATTAAAGTATTTTGTTTTAGTTATATTGTATTATTAAGTTAATCTACAGTCAGAATTTCTACACATTGCATACATCAAACTACCTACAACACTTGCATATGGAACACAGGCCATGTCCTCTCTTACTTTGTATGTTTTTGGACATTGTTTAGTAGTTAGTTTTGCCCC
Organism: Pinus taeda; assembly: GCA_000404065.3. Classification (NCBI taxonomy): domain Eukaryota; kingdom Viridiplantae; phylum Streptophyta; class Pinopsida; order Pinales; family Pinaceae; genus Pinus; species Pinus taeda. Next base: position 15,646 of record APFE030443805.1, on the reverse strand, counting down.
AATAGGAATTAGTACCTTCACTAGTTTGCAATCTTGCATGTAGAAATGCTTCAAAATTGTCTCAACATACTTCCTAATTTACCCAAAGTTTCCTAATTGTGTGGTCTCTCCTAGTTTTGTTTTGATTCCAAGAATGAAATATGGAGCTTTAAGATCCTTCATGTCAAATTTGGAGGATAGTTGCATCTTCATCTCCTTGATTGCACCCGTGTTATTGCCAACGAGCAACATGTCATTGACATGTAGCTCTCTATATATGAACCAATTGCCTTGCAACTTGAGATACACATTGATTAGCTTGGGTTATCACAAATTCCATTCCCTAGATGTATGTGTCTAATTTTTGGTACCACATCTTGGGTGTGTTGTCGCTCAAATTGTACAGGCACTATGCAACAACGACTCCAGTCGGGGGCTGTCACTCTGATCCTCGACCTCTCTGTTCTCGCTGTCTCCCAACAATAGGCTATGGGGTGTAGTCCCTATGGAATGTGAAAATACAAGACTCGTTGGCAACCAACAAGTACGAGAGATACGATTACGGGAGGTACGATTGAATGGCCTAACCACTTCAATGATTTTAGCAAGTTAAAGGATTAGATTAAATTATCTATGAGACGAGCGCCTTATGGAGTCAACTACTTGTTTAGATCAATTAAATACTAGGTGACGGGATCAACAATCACTGCTTAAATGCTTCACTATACTATATGAAATGATTTAGGTGAGATGCACAATCTTGGTTAATTTTAATTATATGCCTAACTAAATGGATCCCTTAATCCTTATCTATTTTGAGGCTAGTCTCGAAAGTAGGTGGTAGAGAGAAGTCAAGGTGAAGCAAGCAAAGGCTTGGTTAATGATACCTCTGCTTGAAATCTAACGTACTCGGTGTTTCTGGCGCTGCAAAGACTGTGGCTTTGACAACTGCAAAGTCACCGTTTTAACCACTAGAGAGGGTCTAGCGTTTGCAAGCTAACATATGAAGGGTGTTCCTATCTTCCTATCAACCAAGCTTATGCTTGGAGGTACATTAGTTAGTGCAAATCTAGGTCTAGAATGCAATGCAAGATGACTTGAGTGCTCTTGAGTTAAGATTGTTTAAGATCTTAAGCACTTAGTTACGATTAATCTTATGACAAAGAATCCTTAATCAATGAATGAAAAGAGAATCTTATACACAATACATAGTGTTCAATTTTAATATTGCCTAAAAGATGTGACATATACAACCAAGAAATAATTGCTCAAAGTATCAAATGATAACAAGATACACGCTCTCAGTGCTAGTATGCCAAAGATAAAATTATCATTCACGATAGATTTTAACCATGAAACAACAATGACAAGTAAAAGAGATTAGAGCACTTTATCCAAAATGTTGCTTAGAACAATTAACCAAGGTTCTCTTTAGAATGAAAATGATACCAATGAAAGATTACCCAAAAGAGAGACAATTAGATGATTAATGTTCTTTAGACAATTAGCCATTCTTTGAGTTATGTTAACAAATTATCACAATGCCAGTTTCATATATGACAATTGGAAATGCCAATGTGAAAGAACAAGATTGCCAATATGCTCAAATCCAATGACCAATTAAACAATACTAATCATGATATTAGATCTTAGGATTAGATGCATGTGTGAGTGAGCTTATTAAGTGCAAATTTGAAAGTTTGAAGCTTATTAAACCCACAAGAGACAACAATGTGTTAGTATTCTTATTAGCAATGACTATAACCACTTAGCCAATCGACAATCCAATATCACCAATGCCAATGAACTTCTCAACAATAGAGCATTAAGCACTATTGGGAGGCTTTATGTAACCTATGCTCTAATGACATTCAATGAACAATCATTAAACTTTTAGGACAGCAGTGAGTTAATTATGACAGCAATAGCCAAAACAGTCCCAAAATTACCTCTTTCTCTTGATTGAATGAGAGCACTTTAGATGAGAATTCAAACCATGAGAAAATGCCTATGAGTGCAACAAAATGCAAGAGATGAATGCCTATGCCACTGTTATATTTCAGACCTTAATATGCACTTTGAAATTTGCCCAAATAGTGAATGCCCGAGATGATCCAAGTGACTTAGAAATGTTAGACAACTTATTAAGGGCATTTAAATGAGTTAAATGTCACGGCTATCAAGGAATTACATGGCTGCAAGTAAAACATTGAGGGAGTAAGGGTTTGGAGAAGCAAACCACTTGGCCTTTAGGCCTAGAAGAACTTGCCCAGAGATGACCACCCACAACCACCAATGTTAGCTTGAAATTCGCTGCAAACACCAAGTGTTAGAGGCAAAAATCAAACAATAACCCAATGCAATGACTGAATGAGGCAAGGGAGGCTTGTGGCTAGGCTAAGGAAGAGGGTTGAAGCCGTAAAATAGCCTCTAAGGCCTACGGCTAGCCCTAAAAGGGCTAACAACTCAATTTGGAGGGAGGTCGACGAGAAAAAGGGACTCTAGGAGGGCTGACGACTAGGAGGGAATTGACACAATTTTTATGAAGCTTGCAATAAATCTTTCTTCACAAAAATGTTGAATGCTAGGTCTGTAAATTCAATGGAGACTAGATCTTATCCTCAAGGGCCTAGATCTAGCTCAAAACCCTAGCGAAATCTTCTTGAATAGCTTTAGTGTCACCTGCACAAATGAAAATAAAAATTTCCCCAAAAACCCATATATATACAAAATTTCAATTAAACCCCAAACCATAATCGCTGCAAAACAATGGTAAGAACAAATTATTTTACAAAATATTTACACTTATCTACAAATATACAATGCTTGTAAAATGATTTTTTTTGAGAAATAAATTTTTAAATAATGACAATGGATCAATGTGTTTCGAAAGATATAGTATTAACCACAATGTTTAGCGAAGTAAAAAAATCACATAAAAATTCCCAGAGCCCAAACAAGGTCGGCTCTTCTCTAAAGTCTGTGAACCCGGAGCCCAAGGGTCGATGTAGTTGCAAATCTCTCTATATTTCTTCAATCTGTTAGTTTTTGTAGCATCAGATGTGTTCTAGCCACAAAATTTTGTGGAGAGGCTAGAATACAGGAGATCTCCAAAACCCAGAAATTGTTTTTGGAAATTCTGCTTAGAAATGACTTAATTAGATTATTAGCCAATTTTTAAATATTTCCTAAGTTTAACCTTAGGGAATATGTTTAATTAATCAAAATTAATTAAGTCAAGGTGTGAATGATCTAGAAACTCACATGGATCGACTTCAAGTTAATCCTAGCCATCGATTAAGATTTAATCTTGGCTGTTGGAGTCCCAACAGAGGATTATAAGAAGAAGTCAATGGGCACTTGGAGAAAACATGAGTAGTTCGATTTCATGAGTAGCAGCAGTCAGTTGTCAGAGAGAGAGCCACTGAGATCGAAGTAGTGAGTGAGGGGCAGGGACAGTCATCCGGAGGAAAGATTTTCCAGATCCAAAGAGGCAACAACAAGAGGGTTGAGTTATCCCAGAGAGGCAGTGCTGAGGGACAACGCAATTGCTTTAGCCAAGCAGTTCGATTTGGAGGAAGGAAAAATCGTTCTCAGTTCCAAAGGTCGAGAAGAAGTCCTAAAGGGCTGGAGAGATGATTTCCTCAACATCCAATGGCAAAACAACTTCGTCAAAGCCCAGTCTGAGGCAAGCTGTCTAGCTGGCTATGCAGAGTAGCGTAGAGGCTAAGGCAGAGCTTCAGGAGGCCGAGTTTTGGTAGGCAGAGCTTGCCAGAGATTGCTTGTGGGAGAAGGGTAATTACCTTCAGTATTTTGCCCAGATTTTCTCGCTGTTTGGATTGCTAGTTGGGCATCCATAGATGTACTCAGATTTCACAGCCGTATAATAAAATAAAACCCTCACTGTTGCATTAATATTCCCAAGTTGGGTTTTTCCGGGGACACTTGTCCAAAAGTAACTGTGTTCTTTTATGTGTGTGTGCTAGCATTTCTTCCAAGCTTTATTCTTTCGCAGTTTTATTTGTGTAGGTTGTAGTTTGAGTTATTCAATATTTGTTGTAAGAAACAATAAATAAATTGTGAAATTAAAATAACAATTAGGAGAATAATTTCCAGTTGCTGCAATAGGATTTCGGTTTGTGGAATTTTCACATGGTATAAGAGCGCAATTGATCAACCAGAGAGCCCAGTAGTGAAGAAAGGGGTTTCGCTCTTCAGTGTGGGTAGGAGATCGAAACCTCAGAGGTAGTGCAATCACTTTGTCGAGAGGTCGAGTTTTTTGAGGATATTCAATTTTTCTGAGTGAGGGACAAAAAAATTCTATCTCTCCAGATCGAGTGATTCCAGAGGCAGAGGGAGCAGCCCAATATTTTCGCAGAGTAGATCTCTAGTTGGATACAGTGGCTTTGCAATAGTTTGGTAGAGCAGATCTAGTGTCGGGTGGAAGGAAGAAGAGCACACACAGAGGGAAAATTTTCCTCAGGGAACTTCTAGTCTTAAGAAGTTCGATTTTTTTTGTGCAGATCAGTAGTTGTTGTGAACAAATTTTCTCACTCCAGAAGGGAGTGCGAATAGTTGAACAACAGTTGAGCAAAAGGAAAAGAGGAGGTTTTCGACATTTATTGAGATGGCCACTGTAGGGCTTCGTGATCAGGACAAGTTGGATGGAGCTTCCAACTATATCATCTGGAAGGCAAGGATGTCCTTTTTTCTAAATGAATATGGCTTGAAACCATATATTGATGCAGTGGTAGCAGTACCCCAGGGTGCAGATCAACTGAAGGAGTACAGAAAGGAGATGGCGTGGGCAAAGAGATTGATCCTAGATGGTGTTCGAGATCATGTTGTATCACATATAGCAGCCAAGGAAATGACCAAAGAGATGTGGGATACACTTTCCACGTTGTAACAGGGAATTTCTGAGTAGCGAGAGATGTACTTAGAGGAGAAGTTGAGGTACATTCGGATGCAGAAGGGCGAAGTCATAGACTCCTTCCTGACCAGGGTTTAGGAGGTCCGGGACCAGTTGTCAGTTGTTGGAGCAGTGCCTCAACCCACAGAGATAGTGCGATTGGCATTAAACAATGTCTTTGAGGAGTGGCAGGTATTCATCCAAAGTATTTTGGGTAGAGATACCTTGCTAAGGTGGGACTTGATGTGGGTCGATTTGCAGTAGGATGAATTGAGACGAGCTTTATTGAAGAGATCCATCAGTGGTAGTGGGACGAGTTGAGATGAGCTCCATCAGTGGTAGCAGTGGGTTGAAGTAGGTGAAGGAGGAGGAGAATGTGGCCCTTGCATCGAAGGGTCCTAGCTAGGGACAGGGGGAGAAGAGAAAGAAGAAGAAGGATCTGTCAAAGGTCAAGTGCTTCAGATGTGGTGAGCTTGTTCACTATAGTACCCAGTGTCCTCTCAGGAAGAAGGACAAGGAGGAGAAGCAGAACCAACAGGCAGTGTAAGCAGAGATTGACAGGCATTCCTCCACGCTGGAGGAAGACTTCACCATGTTTGCTTATATACCTCCAAGAGTGAGGTGGAGTGACTTGGTTTTGTAGCCATAGAGTGCTACAAGTGGGCAAGATCCTTGAAGAGTCCACCTCTTGGATCATTACCTTGCTATGGGGGTCCACAATATTCAGTAGCAGGATGGATCAGTGGCAGTAGATGCAGTAAGAGGCCGAGTGACAGTTGCAAACTAGTGGCAGTCAGATGTTGAGGAGCACAGTGCAGAGTTGGCAGCAGTGTAGTTGGCATAGTGTAGAGTCAACAGCAATGCAGAGTCTTTAGTAGACAGAGCAGTAGTTAATAGCAGTCAGGATTCGAGAGACAGATGCATCATGCTGATCACAGTTGTTTCAGTATTTAGTATGCTTCTCAGTTGCAAATGTTGCACTTGCAACAACAACATAGGAGGGGGAGTTGCAGTGCAGATGCAATGTTGACAATAGTTCAACAGAGTCAGTGGCAGCACAGATGCAACAAATATCAGAGTTGCGCAGTGGTTGGTGGGCAGTAGTAGCGAGACATCAACAATGTGACAGGAAATGATGCAGAGACATGGTACTGCTACAGGGTGTGGAATGGAGCACTAGAACACGTTCCTCACTAAGAGGGAGTGTTAGTTTTTGTATTATCAGATGTGTTCTAGCCGTGAAATTTTGTGGAGAGGCTAGAATACAGGAGATCTCCAAAACCCATAAATTGTTTTTGGAAATTCCGCCTAGAAATGACTTAATTAGATTATTAGCCAATTTTTAAATATTTCCTAAGTCTAAACTTAGGGAATATGGTTAATTAATCAAAATTAATTAAGTCAAGGCGTGAATGATCTAGAAACTCACATGGATCGACTTCAAGTTAATCCTAGCCACCGATTAAGATTTAATCTTGGCTGTTGGAGTCCCAACAGAGGATTATAAGGAGAAGTTGATGGGCACTTGGAGAAAACACTTGAGCAGTTCGATTTCATGAGCAAATCGATTTCCAGAGTAGCAACAATCAGTTGTCGTAGAGAGAGCCATTAAGATCGAAGTAGTGAGCGAGGGGCAAGGACAGTGATCTGGAGGAAAGATTTTCCAAATCCGGAGAGGCAACAGTAAAAGGGTCAAGTTATCCCAAAGAGGTAGTGTTGAGGGACAACGCAGTTGCTTCAGCCAGGCAGTTCGATTTGGAGGAAGGAAAAATCGTTCTTAGTTCCAGAGGCCGGGAAGAAGTCCCAGAGGGTCGAGAGACGATTTCCTAAGCATCCAAAGGCATAACGACTTCATCACAACCCAGTCCGAGGCAAGCTGTGCAGCTAGCTACGCAGAGTAGCACAGAGGCTGACACAGAGCTTTAAGAGGCCGAGTTTTGGTAGGCAGATCCGTGCTAGAGATTGCTTGTGGGAGAAGGGTAATTCCCTTAAGTATTTGCCCATATTTTCTTGCTGTTTGGATTGCTAGTTGGGCATCCATAGATATACTCAGGTTTCACTGCTGCACTAGTTTTCCCAAGTGGTTTTTCCGAGGACATTTGTCCAAAAATAATCGTGTTATTTTATGTGTGTGTGCTAGCATTTTTTCCATCATTTATTATTCCGTAGTTTTATTTGTGTAGGTTGCAGTGTGAGTTATTTAGTATTTGTTGTAGGAAACAATAAATAAATTGTTAAATTAAAATAACAATTAGGAGAGTAATTTCCAGTTGCTGCAATAGGATTCCGGTTTGTGGAATTTTCACACAAGCGAACTTGTTAGACATATGGTGAATCAGATCACCTAAGATAGACCTAAAATCTACCAATAGAAAGTTCTTATCACTGGCAAATGAAATAACAAGCTTATACAAAAATTTAGCACAATATAGGAAAACACATAACCCACACATACCACAGATCAATGGATAAAGAACACCATGAATTGAACCCCAAACTCTTTTTTTATGATCTTAAACGTTCCCAACATAATAGTGGATCAATACCAGCGTTACGAAATTACATAGACCACAACCAAAGTTTTCATTCTCCTTGAGAAGCAAAATGGCTTCTAATTTATAGGTAAATCCTCCAAGTGGAAAATATCGATTAGTTGGCTTGATCCCTGTCAAAATAATCTCGACTGTTGATAAATATTTGATCATCTTTTAATTTTTGCTGTCGAAAATTTCGAATTTCTCATAAAACCCATTTTTTATTAATTCAAAAATTAATTTTTTGGATTAATTTCCTCAAAAAATTGACTTTGATTTAACCACCAAGGTCCAAGGGTTTAAGTTTTCTTAAAAAATCCATTTTTTCCTTTGTGGGGGACTTCCAAAAATCAACTTCCTTTTGACCCACGATTTTTTTTGGTGATTTTCCACTTGGAGAAATTAATTTCTCTGAAATTATTTTTTGACTTTACATTAATTAACTAATTTTCTGGCTCAAGATTTAATTTTATTTTAGCCAGAAAAATTAATTAATTGACACAAGAGGGGATTAATTATTTTTTGTACGCTCGAATGTTTTAACCATAGTGTCTAAGTACAAGGGATCATGCACCAAAATATTTTTTACATCATATATTACAAATTCAACTTTCAAAAGGGGGAACACATTTACACATAGACCCTCAATATAATTACCCAATTCTGCGCCACAACATGATCTAGTAGATTAAGTGATTTGTAATAAAATAATTTAGCCAAATAACTTAAATTATTCCCAAACCACCTTTACAAAGACTCGATATAACACAATGACTCACCTAAGACCTTGTCAATGAATTCCACCCTAGCTTTGGGGTTTAAGTTGGAGTAAAAACTTTGCTGATTATTCGTGTTTAGAAACACATATAATGCGGTGAGGTTAAAAAACCTCATAGGATGAAATTTGTTGCCAAAATCAAAGGCTTGCTTAGGTGTTGTTACATAATTAAACGGTTGTACTAACATTATTTACATTACAATTTGCAGGAATTAGGTTTATAATGATACATCAAAGCAGTGTTGTGAAAATCGCGATTCAATCGCGCGTTTTTGAAAAAATCGCGAGTTTTTCCCCTTGGCGATTAAATCGCGATTTTTAAACGAAAAAATCGCGGATTTTTTTTTTTTTTTTTTGCCGATTTTTTCGAAAAAATCGCGATTTTTACGGTAAAAATCGCGGGGTCGGGCGGCAGCGGGTTTTTAAATAAGAAAAATGAAAAATCATTTGCCCATTTGGACAGCGCGCGGCGGAGGAGAGCTTCTTAGCTGGGAGAGAGGACCTTGAAGGCGATTTTGCTGATTCGAGAGGAGATCGCTCACTATTTCAAGAGGAGATCGCCATTTTCACCGTAGAATCGGTATGTAGGTTGATTTTTTTTAGTTTTCATTGTTTCAAAACAATGTTTTTCTATGTTTTTAATTTTTTTTTGTTGAAAAACTTCATATGGGCACCATTTTTTTTTTGTTTTCATTGTGTTTAAAGAATTGTTTGTATTTCTTCATTGATTTGGGATGGGGTAGCTTGGTATGGCTATGGGAACCAATTTTTTTTTTTTGTTTTCATGTTTTTTAAACATTGTTTATGTTTTTCATTGTTTTTGGCATTTGCTTGCCATTTGGTTGGGTAACTTGGGTTTGGAACTTTGGATTCTATCATTCTAGATATTTGTAACTTGTAATTTTGTAAATGGCAAATGCTAAATTGTAATCCTAATTTCATATTTCCTAATCTTTATTAATTTTAATTTTTTCCCATAGGTTTGCAACTTCAAAGTTAAAAAACAAACATGCCAAGGAAATTGGATCTTTTCTGGGATTATGGTGAGCCTACAAGTCCGAATGATAGACAAAACTTGAATTGCAAGTTGTGTGGAAAGGAAATACACAGGGGGGTGTATAGGTTGAAGTTTCACCTTGCACGAATCCCTGGACGTGATGTGGGGCCTTGTCTAAATACAACTGCTGAACTTATCGTACAAGCCACGAGAGCACTGGGAGAATTAGAGCAGACTAGAGAGGCCAAAGAAGAAGTGAAAAGGCAACTAAAAAGGTCAGCTGAAGGAAGTGGCGCTGGTTCTACTGCAGCATCAATCAATCCGATAGCTGCATCATCATTTTTTGTTCCTCGAACCACACCTGGTTCACAGCCATCTATTGGTTCAATGCTAAAAAGAAACGAGAAAGAACAAGCTGACAACTTGCTAGTAAAATTTCTCCTCTGGAGTGATATTCCTTTCAGCATCGTAAGGAATAATCCTTTTTTCCAACCTGCTGTTGATGCTATTGCCAGTGTTGGCCCGGGGTACAAAATCCCTTCTTATCATGATTTCAGAGGCCGGATTCTTCAAAATCAAAAGCGTGACTGCACCCAAAGATTGGAGGATTTTAGGGCATCATGGGCACAAACAGGATGCACTGTTATGTTCGATGGTTGGATTGACCAAAAGGGGAGTAGCCTTTTAAACTTCTTGGTTAGTTGTCCCAAGGGGACTATGTTTATCAAATTTGTTGATGCATCTGCACAAATCAAAGATGCAAAACTTTATGTGATTTGCTAGATTTGTTTATTTTGGAGGTGGGTGAACAAAATGTTGTCCAAGTCATAATGGACAATGTTGCAAATTATGTTGTTGCTGGCAGAATGCTTATGGACAGGCATCCTACTTTATTTTGGACACCTTGTGCTGCACACTGTATTGATTTGATGTTGGAGGACATAGGGAAAATTCCCTTTGTCAAAGATATTGTTGATTCATCCAAAAGCATTACTAAATTTATATATAACAATACATCTGTGCTTAGCTTGAAGAGAAGATTCACCAACAACAAAGAGTTGGTGCGCCCCGCCATTACACGGTTTGCCACCAGTTTCATATCTCTTCAATCCCTCTTGAATTCTATGTGGGATGTGAAGAGAATGTTTCTTTCAGAGGACTGGTTACGTTCCACAATGAGCCACAAACCAGAAGGAGAGGCCGTATGCAGACTAGTTTCATACCAGGAAAACTTCTAGGCAGGAGTGAAGGAGGTGTGTGCCGTTACTGAACCTTTGGTAAAGGTTCTTCGGTTGGTTGATGGTGATAAGCCCGCAATGGGCTATTTGTATGAAGCCGTGGATAGGGCCAAAGAAGCCATTCGGGCCTACTATGATGACAAGG